>NW_026479238.1:0-25896 GCF_026875155.1 Cherax quadricarinatus | reverse complement strand
AAGATTCCCAAGCTGTATAAGGTCTCAATCTTCAACTTGTCGGTTTTCAAACCATTTATCACCATATCAAGAAGTGTAAGCAACGAAGTCCAAGGTTATACTGCAGTTTAAAAATCTTAGAAAGGCCTCCCTAGTTATGCAGCTCATTCTGGTCTCCATATTACAGAATGGATAAAAATTGTTAGAAAACTTAGCGCAAATGACAAAATTTAAATCATAGCACAGAAACCCCCTTATGAAGAAGATTGAAGATTTTAAAATTACACACTTTTTTTAAAAAGAAAAATAGGGAGACATGTCGAAGTGTATAAGGGGAAAGGGGTATTAAAAGGAGATATTAAAAGGGTCTTGGGGATTCTCTCCAAGAGAGAACCACAGTAGGATTTTAATTGTAAGTTTGATTTAAAAGGGGAAAAGGAAAGTATTGGTTGGAAATAGGGTGTTGATGATTGGGAACAGTCTCCATTTGGGTTATTGAGGTAGGACTTTAGGTGTTTCAAATTGGGTTTGGATAATATATGAGTGGGGGGGGGTTGGGATTTGATGGAGATTGCAAATGAGGGGATAGGTTATCAGAGTTTATTTTTGGGGAAGGCATTAATTTTTGGGTTGGGCAAATTTTTTGTTAGTGGGGGATTGTAAAGGATTGCCAGAGGGGCCCAACAGGCCTGGCAGTGGCCCTCCTTTTTTATGTTCTTATGTCACGAGGAAAGAAGTGGTTTTCAAAAGGAATTTGTAAAGAAAAAGGACACAAGTGAAACTTTTGGACTTTATTGGGGCACTTTTCGCTCCCCCAGAGCTTTATCAAGCCATTCCCGGGGTTGATAAGCTCGGGAGAGCGAAACGTTCCCAAAATAAAGTCACTTTAGTTGCATTGTGTCCTTTTACTTTACAAAATTGTCGGTAATTTACCAACTTTATTACAAAAAGGATTTGGTAAGGTTTTGGGTGCAGGTGTATTAACACCCTCCCTCTTTCATTAAGTGGAGTATATGAGCTGCGCTCATTTCGGTTGGGGGGGTTGGGGGTGGTGCAGAAGGTTAGAGACCCATTAAAGGCTTGGTTTAGGTAACGATTGCCTGTGGTTTCTTCTTCGGTTTTCTTCGACTACTACTTCGTCGTTGTCGAGGTTGTTCATAATGTTCTGGTTCTATTTCGTCTTCTGTGACTGTGTTGAGAGGAGGCAGGAGTGTTGGTCGGTTGTGGTTTTGTTGGGCTGGTGGGTGGGTGGTGGAAGGTGGCAGTAGACGGTGGGTGTTGGTTCTGGAGTAGAGTCTTGGTCAGGATACGAGTAGGCCCGGGGTTGAGGTAAAATTAACAATGTCTGGAATTAGCTTGAGGAGGTCTTGTGATGGTGGCGCGTCTGGAAAGTTGAAGTTTGGCATGTTAAGGCGAAATAGTTCATTGTTTGTTGTGTTGAATGAGCCAGGTTTGCCAGCATTAGTGAGGTGTGCATACATCATACATCATCGGGTCAGTCACTGACAGTGATAAGGAAATGTGTAGAATTTTTAACACATACTTCCTCTCAGTTTTTTTACACAGGTGGATACCAGCGATATCCCAGAAATGATAAATTATGTAGAACAGGACGATAATAAAACTGTGCACGTTTTAGGGTCAAAAGTGACATGGTCCTTAGGCAAACAGATAAATTAAAACCTAACAAATCCCCAGGCCCTGATGAACTGTATGCAAGGGTTCTAAAGGAATGTAAAGAGGGGGCTTAGCAAACCTTTGGCTAATTTTTTCAACATATCACTACAAAACTGGCATGGTGCCAGTAAGTGGAAAATGGCAAATGTGATACCTATTTTCAAAGCAGGTGACGGGTTCCTTAGCTTTGAACTATAGACCAATAAGCTAACCTCCATAGTGGGAAAATTTTTTATGGAATCAATAATTGCCGAGGCAGTTTGCAGCCACCTTGAAAAGCATAAATTAATCAACGAATCTCAGCATGGTTTTACAAAGGGGCGTTCTGCAATTACGAATTTATTAACTTTTTTCACTAAGGTATTTGGGAGGTAGTCATGGTAATGAATATGTATTGTGTATATGGACTTCAGTAAGGCTTTTGACAGGGTCCCACATCAGAGACTATTGAGGAAAATTAAGGCACATGGAATAGGAGAAATTTTTTCCTGGATAGAGGCATGGTTGACAATAGGCAGCAGAGGGGTTTGCATAAAAGGGAGAAATCAGAGTGGGGAAGCGTCCAGAGCGGTGTTCCACAGGGGGTCAGTGTTGGGCCCCCTGGTGTTTACAATCTACACAAACGACATAGATGAGGGCATAAAGAGCGACATCAGCAAGTTTGCCGATGACACCAAAATAGGCCGTCGAATTCATTCTGCGAGGACAGTAGAGCACTCCAGGAAGATTTGAATAGACTGATGCAGTGGTCGGAGAAGTGGCAAGATGCAGTTTAATATAGACAAATGCAAAGTTCTAAATGTTGGACAGGACAATAACCATGCCACATTTTAAACTAAATAATTTAGATCTTAATATTACGAATTGCGAAAAAGATTTGGAGTTTGGTTAGCAGTAATCTGAAACCAAGACAACAGTGCATAAGTGTTCGCAATAAAGCTAATAGAATCCTTGGCTTTTATCAAGAAGCATAAATAATAGGAGTCCTCAGGTTGTTCTTCAAAATCTATACTCCTTGGGTTTGGCTCATTTAGATTTATGCGCACAGTTTTGGTCACCGTTAAGAGGATGGATATAAAAGCTCTGGAAAATGTACAAAGGGGATGACAAAATTGATCCCATGTATCAGAAACCTTCCCTATGAGGATAGACTAAGGGCCCTGAATTTTGCACTCTCTGAAGAGTAGAATTAGGGGGGATAGATGAGGTGTATAAATGGAATACCGGAATAAATAAAGGGGGTGTAAATAGTGTGCTGAAAAAATCTAGCTAGTGACAGGACTGCAGCAATGGTTTTAAGTTAGAAAAATTCAGATTCAGGAAGGATATAGGAAAGTACTTGTTTGGTAATAGAGTTGTAGATGTTTGATGGGTTTGTTGGTGATGCTGCAGCGGGTGGTTAATGATATACTTCTTCGGAGGCTTCTTACTTTATTGTTAAGTCGTGGTGGGTACACAGGCTTGTGTGTTGTGCCCATGGCCCAGGCAGGGCCATCCCATGAGAGAGAGCTAGGAGTAGGCCTTGTGTCTTCCTGCTAGGCCGCTGTGTGAGTGAGAGTGAGGCAGGGGCAGACAGGCTGGCGTGCCCACCGAGAGGCCTGGCTACAGAGGGCAACACTTGAGTGGCGCGAAATATGAACTAAGCTGGCAGACAGCATGGGCTGTCTGCACAGACAGTACAGGCTGTCTACATATGCTCGGCCACCTACCGCGCATCATCCCGACGCGACAATACTGGTGGTAAAAGAAACTCGGTCTCTCTCTTGTAGGAACAGGGCAGAGAACACAAAATAAAAACATATATATACATATGGACATGGAAAAAAACTTCCTACAGGGAGGGAAGAAAAAACATGTAGGGTGTGCTAAACATCGTGGTCAAAGGCAGTGAGCATTGAAGTGCATCACTGCATGCCTTCCTGCGTCTGGACAGATACTGCACCACTGGAGACATCGCTGCTGCTAAGCTGTGACATAACAGGGTACGGTCTCCTCTGGAAAGGTGAAGCAGACATCGTAGGAGTCGCTGCAGGTTTCACTCAACCTGGGGCACAACATGCTGGTGCCCTCGAGTGAGGTGTCGACAAAACTCGGCAACTGGGCAGGACTTCTGGCAAGCGACTCAGGAGGACACTTCTCAACTGGTACTGTCGCTGGGCTGTCACTGCCGGCGAGTGTTGGAGCGAGTTGTGGAGCGAGTCGTGGCAGAGACGACTGGGCGAAACATCTGGGAGTCGAAACCCATCATACACCAGACTGCAGTGAGAGAGCTAGCAGTCAAAGTGACATCTTCTTTGTGCAGGCTGCTCACTGAAGCTTGTGACACGAGGTGACACAGCGTGTCATTCTCTTGGCAGTTGGAGTTATAGCAGGGGTTTAGTCTAAGCGTCCCAGACTTGTTTCTCTACATATAGCTGCACTCTCAAGGTTCTGGGGGTTTGAAGTGAAAACAAATCCCGATGGGAATTGTTGCAGGTATGATTCTGCAGAAACATATGAGCGAACGGCAAAAAAAGCTTTTGTACAAAGGGGCTCAAATGCTCAGAGCTGACGGGATAACAACTGACAAACGTACAGGTCACACGGGTGACTTAACACAGTGGTGCTACTCAGGTCGGGCTCAGACCTCACTGGACACACGGAAACTTTACACACCCGCGGTGCATGTGTACAACATGGCTTAAAACTAGCAATGATGCTTTTCTGTGCATAAAACTGACTCTAAGACATACTAAATGTGAGAACACTGACCGAGAGGAATTAATTAACACGACATATATCTTCTCTCAGTCTTCTCGACAATACTAAAATAATTACTGAACACTCGTTTGGTGACATCATGCGATGTCGCAAGGTGACGTCAGCAGACATCTCGAGGTGATATCAGGCAGACATCGTGAGGTTCGTCAGCAGGGCATCGTGGGCGTCATGAAGTCGGGCAGCATCGTCGGTGACGTTAAAGTGAGCAGGCAGCAGACCACAGCATGTGGCCTGGGACATCTGGTAACTCACGTGGCTGGTGATCCACGTGACATCGCCCACACCCGTGGCGTCGTGTTCCACGTGGTGTCGTGATCTACGTAGCTATGATTGTCATGTAGGGGGGTAATGATTGAATGGATATAAGTGGGGAATATGGAAGTAAGGGGTTTTGTAGGGGAGGGGAGAGGCAGGCGAGGGGGTAGGAGTGAGGATTAGCGGAGGTTAGGTAGGAATGACAGGTCAGTGGTTGACACCACGACACTCTCATTAACTTACTCACTAAATATGCCCGCCCATTCTTCACTATAAAATAAATAAAGGAGAAATAACGGGGACAGTGAATATTACTATTCTACTCAAACAGTTTTTTATTAGTCTTTGTACAATAATATATTTGGGCGAGCGTTATTGTGGTTTAGTTAAATGGGGTGGTACACAAAGCAGTGAGACAGGGAATTCAATCAACTTGACCAAAAGGAATTATAACTTACATATAGCACAGAGGACAGTTCATACAGGAACTAAGCCACAGGTCCCAGACTACACAGCAGAGGTGCGCCAAGCCGTACTTTGCCCCGGCCTCCAACAGTCTCCTCCCCGAGACTTCAGCAGCCTTTCCCGAGCCTGCACCACAGCAGAGCTCCGCTCGAAATCTTGCTAGGCTCTGCATCCCAGCAGCAGCTCTGCTCGAATCTTCGATCATGCTTTCCTTGGGCTTTTATGGTGATCAAGCACCCTCCACAACCACGTGTACAACCTGACGCCTAGGTCTGAGGCGTCAAGAACAAAAGACCTCAGACGTGGGCGTGGCTACAGACGTTTGCCAAGGCAAGGTGTGACCATATAATTGGTTAAATTAGGTCTCCCCAGAGACCTCACAAGCCCAGCTGGACTACATCACATGATCCCTTAGCTTCGAGTGGCTCGGCACTCGGATACACAGTTCTGGCAATGAATTCACACGGAAAACAGCAGAAAGCACAGCAGAGGGAGTGGGCAGTGGTGAGTGGTGTACGGTAGTATGGTGGCGAGGAGCGTGGATGAGTGTATGGCGAGGGAGCATCTGGCCATTCCTCCTCCTCCCACCCACAAACACAGGGAAACACACTGGATGCAGAAATCACCATGAAACTCACCTCTGGCTTGCTGAAACAGCTGTGCTGAGCTGAACAACAACAGCAACATACAAGTGACGCTGAACACGTGACTTGAGAAACAGTGTGGGATGCTGTAGCGTGGGGTCACTGGGACGCCACTTACAATTCTCGAAGAAATTCGGTAAATTTCGGCTGGATCCTGCTTGTACCTGTGTCTGGATGCTCAATCGTGCAGACACGACATGCTTCTTGTATAGGGTGATGAAGTGAAGATGACTTCATACCTCTTCCTTCCTCTCTCCAGGCAAACAACTGCTGCGACCACCGCTTTCCACCATTTATAAAAAGGATTATTTGGTGTTCTGGTAGCGGGGAGTAAATGATACGTCTTCGGAGGCTTCTTTGTTTATTGAAAAGGTCGTGATGGGTACACAGGCTTGTGTGTTGTGCCCATGGCCCAGGCAGGGCCATCCCACAAGAGCTAGGAGTAGGCCTTGTGTCCTCCTGCTAGGCCACTGTGTGAGTGAAAGTGAGGCAGGGGTAGACAGGCTGGCATGCCCACCGAGAGGCCTGGCTACAGAGGGCAACACTTGAGTGGCGCAAAATATGAACTAAGCTGGCAGACAGCATGGGCTGTCTGTGCAGACAGTACAGGCTGTCTACATAGATGAGTGGAACAAACTCCCAAGTACAGTTATAGAGGCCAGAACGTTGTGTAGCTTTAAAAATAGGTTGGATAAATACATGAGTGGATGTGGATGGGTGTGAGTTGGACCTGATAGCTTGTGCTACCAGGTCGGTTGCTGTGTTGCTCCCTTAAGTCAATGTGACCTGACCTGACTAGGTTGGGTGCATTGGTTTAAGCCGGTAGGAGACTTGGACCTGCCCCACATGGGCCAGTAGGCCTGCTGCAGCGTTCGTTCGTTCTTATGTTCTTATAGCACCTTGGATGGAGCAGTGTCAGGAAGAGCAGAGAGGGACTGGCTGGGTGGAGATAATTGTTGTGTAGCTTGAAGGAGTTCGGCGGTATCTAAATTTGAATTTTTGCTATGGCGGCGTTTTTTGGCGATTTAGGGTTGTTCTTCTTGGTTTCTTAAATGATTTTCTTAGACAGGACTTCTTTATGTAGATGGCTTTTTGCTGAAAGGGGTTTTGGTGAGTACCCTTGCAGTTGAGGCAGGTAGGAGAGGTAGTGGTAGTAGAAATTCCTTGAAGTCATGGCCGTCTTTACCGCAGTTTGTGCAGTACTTCTTTCCCTTTTAGAGGACAGTCAGGCATTGAGTGGTGATAGGAGTAGCAGGTTCAGCATGGCGAGATGTGGGCGAAACGTTCGGGTTCTATGTAAATTGGATGGATATGATAGTAGGGGATAGCTAGGCCGTCAGACAGTGCTCTAGTAGCCATCTCGATGTTGGAGAAGGTTAGCTTGATCATTTTTAGAGGCGTTGGGGATTTTGGTGATATGTTCAATCGAAAGCCCAGGTATTTTGTTCCTCGATAGAGGTCTTGAGATCCTTAGTCGATAAAGAAGTGACGAGTTTGTCCAGCCGTTTGACGAAACAGAACGTTTCGCCAGCAAAAAAGGCGAAGGGGAGATGGTGAACTGTCGGTCTCTGAGGGTTTTCATAGAGGTGTCGGCCATCGCTTTTAGGCTTCATAATCGTCAGTACAGATGAGATGGGAAAGAGTCTTCGTCGAGTGGATGGTTGTAAATTTAACCTGTAGGAAAGTTTTTACAGCGGCTGAAAGGGCAAGTTTAGTATCATTTATTACCCTGTTGGGTTTGATCCTCCCTTTTTTGCAAGTATCATGAAGGAGAAAGGCAGCGGGTACGTTGATTATAGGTTCCCCCCCCCGGGGGATAAAGGGAAAACACTTCTTAAGGTGGGAGGACTGTGTCTTGATAAGTTTGTGAGGGTCAATGAATTTCGGGAGGAAGTAAAGCAACAGTGCAGAGATTAAATACTGTTGGAAGCAGAGGTGCAGGTAGTGTAGTGGAAGTAGCATGAGAGGTCACTCCCTCTAGATCAAACAATTTCTGATTTCACTTGTCAGCACTGAAAAACCAAAAAGGGCATTTGGTACAGAAAACCCTTGGGACAACTTTTAAGTGGAATTGTTTGATTGTTGATTTTTATCCTTTCAAGATGGCTACAAATTTGCCTCAGCAATTATGATTCCAAAAATTTTCCCACTATGGGGGTTAGGCTTATTGGGTTATAGATCGAAAAATAAGGCCTGTCCCTGCTTTGAAAATAGGTATCACATTTGCCATTTTTTCCCTTATCAGGCACTATGCCGTTTGTAGTGATAGTTGAAAAGATTAGCCAAAAGGGTTTGCTAAGCCCTCTTTGCGTTCTTCAGAACCCCTTTGGGACAGTTATAGGGGCCGGGGATTTGTTAGGTTTTAATTTATCTGTTTGTTAAGGCCTGTCACTTGTGATCCTAATCGTGCATGTTTATTATCGTCCTTTTTAGTAATTTATTTTTTCTGGAAAAATCGCTAGATCTTCCCGCATAAAAATGAGAGGAATGGGTGTTTAAAAAATTTCACATTTTCTTTTCATGCGATGAGGACCTGAGTGACTTTTGGGGGCCTTCTTGTCCCTAATCTTACTTTGTATACCCGAAAGAAACCCTTTTTGGGTTTGTCTTCGATTCTCTTAAACTTTAGCCCCCATAATCTTTTTTGTTTTCTATTCCCATTTTTTTTTTCTTTTTTAAATGAAGATTTTGATTTCTTAATGCCCCTTCCTTTTTGATTGCTTATATGCCCTCTTTTGCCCAAGAGTTGTTTAAATTAATGTTCCCCTTTAGGATCATTTTTGTTTGATTTTGTTTCCCCTTTTTGGGACATAAGTTGTCTGACAGCTAGAACTTGCTCGGGAAAAAACGTCATATCGGCAATCATCACCACTTACTTGCCCCCATAGTCAGGTCATTCCGTTCAGCCCACCAAGAATTTTTCCCCCCTTGAAACGCCAAGCAGAAGTCAGGACAGAGACTTGTTTCCCTTTTTATTAGGGTTTTCCGATATATTAAAACGAGCGATTTTTGTCCTTTCCCCAAGTCATCTTTAAACCTAAAGATATTAATTGCGAACCCCTGCTAGCAAGAACCAAGTAAAGCATGTTTTTTTCCCTAGTTGGTTCTGTCAAAAACTGTTTAAAAAAAACAACCCAAATCTATCAAGAAAGTATTGACTTAAATTTCCCTGTCAAATTGCTTAGTAATTTAAATAAATTTAAAAACTTCATTTTTGCCAAACTTTTTAGATGTAGATGCCTACGAATTTCGCCCCGGGATAATCAAGCCCCTGATTGCGATTACGAAATTGTTATAATAAAATTTCCTTCGGGGCCCTCAAAAGGGTATCTTAGGATTAAGACCCGTGTTAGGTTTCTTTTTGACGAAAGAATCAAATAGAAAAGTTTTCCCTGTATTAGGTTTTAAGAACCCTATGGGGAAACGTTTCCCAAACAAATTCCTGAACTACGTGTCTTTTTCACATATTTTCCAAAACACCTGTGAGGTTGGGGATGATCACCCCTACGGGGCGTTTGGGATAGAGTGGGGGGGAAACGACAGGAGGATAAAGAAACATTTAGAAGGGGTTGCTAAACCCAAAGGATCCCCTTTTCAAAAAAACTTGTTTCAGGTAAGACACTATGAACATTGGTTTTTATTTTGAAAAATTTCGCCTAAAAGTAGGCTTCTTCGTCGAGTACAGAAAAAATTGATAGAAGCAGAAGTATTGAAGACGTGTAATCAGCCTCACCCTTAAAGTTTTTTAGGGGTCAGCCCTCAGTTGGAGAAAAAGCATTGCCCCTGGATGAAAAAAATTGTTTATCCATGAAAAGCCCCCTTTTGGGTGAAAAAATTTTCAATAAAGGTCACATTTCTGTTTTGGGGGGAAAATTCCCTTGTGCGGTTTTTTACATTTATTTCCATAATTCTACATTATTTAATTAAAGTGCAGGGTTTGGACACTCCGGTTTCAGACCCTTGCATTTATTACATTGAATGCATCTCCCACTTTTTGACCAAAGTAGAGTTTTCTAAATCCCCTAAAGTTCCAAACATCTCGTTTGAATATTATCTACCTATTTTCGTGTTCGGAAAAATTTGTCTATCACTAGTAATTCCTTCATAAAGATTATTGTATTTTAAAAACAACAACGGGCCCAAGACTGATCCTTGGAACCCCCACTTTTTTACTGACCCCCATGGTTTTAACCCTTTATGGCATCTCGTTCCCTGTTGTGAGCCATGTTTCGATCCACGGGAATCTTCCCCAAGCCCTGAGCTGCAATTTCTTCAAAGTTTTGGTGCGGAACTTATCAAATGCCTTATAAAATCTAAGTAATAATTCAAATTCTTTTCGTGGTCAAAACCTCAAAAGCTTTAGAAAAAAGTTAATAAATTAGTTGACAAGACAGGCCCCTTTGTGAATCCTGTGAGTATCTTAATCAAACTATGCTTACGGGGGGGGGCTTCTAAATTTGAGTTAATTGCTCTAGTAATTTGCTCAATTGAGGTCAGGGCTTATTGGACGGTAAATTTTCGGTAAGACTTGTCCCCTGTTTTAAAATAGGAATTACATTAGCCTCTTCCAATATCAGAATACACCCCGTTTTAAGAGAAAATTTAAAAAATTAGTTTTGGTTTACGACTTCCCTTTTTCATTCCTTTAGAACCCCTTTAAAAAAACTCATCGGACCCTATTTCTCCCCCTTTTTAAACCTACTTTCCTGTTCCCTTTCTAAATCTAACTTTTAATTCAAAACCCTTACTGGGGTACTCTCTTGGGAGATATCCCCAGACTTTTTAACATCCCTTTTTAAAACCTACTTCCCCTTATCACTTGATCGTCTCCCCCCATTTTTTCGTCTAACAAGTGAATGAACTTCAATCTTCTTTATTAACATCCTCATTTCAAGGCGGTGAAAATTTCAAATCTGAGATGTAGAAGGGGAACCTTTATGCAGTATAAGTTCCCTCAAAAAACTTAACTTGGGAGCGCCCGGGAAACCTTGACTTGTACTCATGGAGGGGCGGAGAGATTATCATAATCTACACCCGGAAAATTCTGGGGGGGACTGGTCCCAATATGCACACGAAAATCCTCCATACGAAGCAAAAGACTTTTCAGGCGATGCAATATACCTCCAGAAAAAAAGTGGGGGGAAACAGTTGTACAAAAGAAAAAACCAAAAAAAAACTGTCCGGGGCCCAAGATTTTCAGCAGTCCAACAGCCATAAGGGGCTTTAAGCAAAGATCCGGGTTTGTTTTCAAGAGGAGCTGGAAGTTTTAAAGGGGTGGGATCAGGGGGGCTATGGTTCGGACGTTGGTTTGCTTGCCCAGCAGTAACACCCTCGATGATCGGCCCTGTCCCCGGAAGGTGGTCGGGGCCCGGGCCCGCGGGGGCGTTGACCCCCGGAATGCCCCCCAGATAGGTACCTACCCCCGGGAGGCTCCCTCCGGAAGGCATTCGGGGATAAAGCCCCCGCGGCCCGATCCCGCCCGGGCTCCGTGGTCGGGGCCCTGATCAACGAGGCTGTTATCGGCCACAGAAAAACCAACATACAAACCAATTAAAAATACGAACCACAGCCCGGCTGATCGGCCCCTCTTTAGGTATTGTCCAGCTCCCTCTTTAAGACAAACAGGGGTTTCCCGTAATGCCCCTTATTGTGGTGGGGGTGTTTAACAGTCTTGGGGCCCGGACACTTATTGGTTTTCTCTTAGTGTCCAGTGATGTCTTACTTTTCACGGGGGGGATGCTGTCGTGCCAGTCTTTTGCTTTCGTATGGAGTGATTGCTTTTGATATTTTGGGGCTAGTCCCCCAGAATCTTCAGGTGTAGATTTGATATATTCTCTCACCCGCCCCTCAGGTACAAGTTTTAAGTGCTTCAGGCGCTCCCCGTAGTTAAAGGGGTTTTTTTTGGAATTTTACGTGCAGTAAAAGGGTTTTTGTCATTCTCTAGTTTTGCAATTCACCTGTCTTGAATGAGGGGCTAAAGTACAGCAAATTCCCGCCCAGAGAGAATAAGTGATTTAAAAAAGGGTCATTTGGTTAGCATCTCTTTTTGAATGTTTTCATTTATCCATCTGTCAGTTTCCCCGCAGATGTGATAGTGGCATTGTTGTGGGTTTTAAGGTGAGATCTTTGGAATTTAAAACCCCGGTCCCCTTACATTCTTTTCCCTTTTTGTGTGATTGATTGTGATATTTGTCCTAGTTATTATTTCCCCCAATTTGCATAACGGAGAAGTTGGATTTTGTCTTCATTGAACATCATATTGTTCTCTGTTGCCCATTGGAAAACTTGGTTTATATCTTCTTGGAGATTTTGCCGTGTCCTCAATGGATGACACTCTCATGCAAATCCTAGTATCGTCTGCAAAAGATGATACAGTGCTGTGGTTTATATCTCTGTCTATGTCTGATATGAGAATAAGGAACAGGATAGGTGCGAGTACTGTGCCTTGTGGGACAGAGCTCTTCACTATGGCAGCATCTGATTTAACTCTGTTTACCACTACTCATTGTGTGCGATTGTTTAGAAAGTTGAAGATCCATCTTCCTACTTTGCCGGTTATCCCTTTCCACGCATTTTGTGTGCTATTACACCATGGTCGCACTTGTCAAAGGCTTTTGCCAAGTCTGTGTATACTACATCCGCATTTTGTTTGTTTTCCAGTGCATCTAGGACCATGTCATAGTGGTCAAGCAGTTGCAAAAGGCAGGAGCGACCTGCTCCTGAAACCATGTTGTCCCGGGTTGTGCAATTTTTTGGGAGTCCAGGTGGTTTGCAATCTTGCTTCTTAGAACTCTTTCAAAGATTTTTATGATGTGGGACGTTAAAGCTATTGATCTATAGTTCTTAGCTGCTGCTTTGCTGCCACCTTTATGGAGTGGGGCTATATCTGTTGTTTTTAGTGACTGGAATCTCACCTGTGTCTATGCTCCTTCTCCATAGCATACTTAGGGCCCGTGAGAGGGGTTTCTTGCAGTTTTTAATTGAACACAGAGTTCCACGAGTCTGGGCCTGGGATTGTGTGCATGGGCATGTCATCGATGGCTTTCTCAAAGTCTAGTGGAGTTAGGGTTATGTCATAAATCTGGCCTACATTGGCAGGGTTTTGAGGCTCATTCATGAAAGAATTGTTTGGATTGTCTATCTTTAAACTACTTCTTCACGTCTTCCACCGTCTCCAAGTGCCACATCAACCAGGCTGGGGATAGCTATGTGTGTTAGCGGAGCGCCGGCAGTAACAGTCAAACTGATCAGACAAGGCTGGCCTAGGGCCTGGCTACGAGAGAAGAGCTCTCGAAAGCCTTCAAGGTTATAAGAACATAAGAAAGGAAGAGCACTACAGCAGGCCTACTGATTCATACTAGGCCCATCCTTCTGAAACCCAAGCTACTGGTTGGTGAAGATTGAGACACTTATGTAACATATGGGAATCTTTATTGAAGAAAACGTTTCGCCACACAGTGGCTTCATCAGTCCAATACAAAGCAGAAGATGTAAGATTGATGGCCTGAACACATCGACTCCAGGCTGAGGAACTGAGTACCTCAATGTCCTCCTTTCCTTACACCTTTCTGCTTTATATTAGACTGATGAAATCACTGTGTGCCGTAACGTTTCTTCAAAAAGATTCCCATACGTTGCATAAGTGTCTCAATCTTCAACTTGTTGGTTTTAAACCACTTATCATTACTGATTAGTGAAGCACCTTCTCAATAAAGATACCCAGGTGTTGCACAGGTGTTTAATTCCTCGTCTTGTCAATACTGTGTACCATGAGTGTAGTGTAAGAGAGTCCTCTCATACCTATACCCACACTGTACACAGACACTTATGCAACACTGGAATATATTATTAGGAAAACATGTTGCACAATTTCTTTGTTTATATATGGTTGCACAAGTGCCTTATTTACATAATGTTGCACAGGTACCTTATTTACCAAACTCTGCAGCATTTATTAAGACACATGTGGAGTATCTTTGTTGATGCAACGTTTCGCCTACACACTAGGTTTCTTCAGTCAAATACAGGGGAGCAGGTGTAGTAGTGAAATGAAGATGATGTAATCAGTCCACAAACTTGGAGAAATAGTATTTGAGGTGGTCAGTCCCTCAGCCGCCCGGAGAAGAGTTCAGCTGAACTCTTCTCCAGGCTGAGGGACTGACCAACTGCTCCACACTTGTCTTAATTTTCAATTTGTTGGTATTTTCTACCAGTTTCAGCACTAACATCGTGGGACTGCTGTTCTGACATTGTGGGTCTGCTGTTCTGACCAGCGCCTCAGACGCTATGTACAAGCGCTCTTCTACAGCGAATTTTCCGTAAATACGCATCCATAAATGCACATCACACGAGGCCTTCACAGCAGAGGCTAGCCACTTGCTGTGGCATTTACAAAATTCTGTACGTATGGTGATACTGAGGTCAGCGCACTTAGAAAAGGTCACATTTCTTTTTTTCCAGAAAAGTCACATTTCTTTTTTTTTTTCCAGAAAAGGTCATATTTCTTTTTAGAATAGGTCACAGTCTTTTCAGGAAAAGGTCACACTTTTCAGAAGAGGTCACACTTTTCACAAGAGGTCACACTTTTCAGAAGAGGTCACACTTTTTCAGAAAGTTCACACTTTTTTCAGAAAAGATCACACTTCTTTATAAAAAAGGTCATATTTCTTTTTAGACAAGGTCAAATTTTGTTTGAGAAAGGTCACAGTTAATTTCACAAAAGGTCACACTACTATTCAGAAAAGGGTCACACAACTTTTCGGAAAAATGTCACACTTCTTTTCAAAAAAAGGGGCACGCCGAGGTGCCTTTCTTTGCAAACACACACATAAATAAACAAGGACAGTGTTTGCTTGTGTTTACAGTAAGATGAGTCTGGCATGGTGAGTGTGGCCGTGCTAGGAGACTCTGCAAGGAGACTCTGCAAGGAGACTCTGCAAGGAGACTCTGCTAGGAGACTCTGCTAGGAGACTCTGCTAGGAGACTCTGCAAGGAGACTCTGCAAGGAGACTCTGCAAGGAGACTCTGCAAGGAGGGCTCTGCAAGGAGACTCTGCAAGGAGACTCTGCTAGGAGACTCTGCTAGGAGACTCTGCTAGGAGACTCTGCAAGGAGACTCTGCAAGGAGACTCTGCTAGGAGACTCTGCTAGGAGACTCTGCAAGGAGACTCTGCTAGGAGACTCTGCTAGGAGACTGCTAGGAGACTCTGCAAGGAGACTCTGCAAGGAGACTCTGCAAGGAGACTCTGCAAGGAGACTCTGCTAGGAGACTCTGCAAGGAGACTCTGCTAGGAGACTCTGCAAGGAGACTCTGCAAGGAGACTCTGCTAGGAGACTCTGCTAGGAGACTCTGCTAGGAGACTCTGCTAGGAGACTGCTAGGAGACTGCTAGGAGACTCTGCTGGGAGAAAAGGGGATGAGGAGGGAGGGGAGGACAGAACAGGAGGAGTTAGGTGAAAGGGGTATAGGGGGGAGCGGGATTATAAGGGTAGAGAGAGAGAGAGAGAGAGAGAGAGAGAGAGAGAGGTTAGGTATGAACAAGGCTCCATTCATCTTCTGGGTTAGATGGAGGGAGGGAAGGAGGGGGGGGGGTGACACATTAGACCAGCTTATCGTCAACTGAAGGAGTTATCATGAAACCTTTCCCTCCCCTCTTCCCCCCTTCTTAGTGCTATAATTACCCACCCCTCCCCCCCCAAACAACATAAAAATACCATACTATCTATTGTCAATAATAGTGAGCACTATACTACTACTACTACTACTACTACTACTATACTACTACTACTACTATACTGCTACTACTACTGCTACTACTACTACTCTATACTACTACTACTACTACTGCTACTACTACTACTATACTACTACTGCTACTACTACTACTACTACTACTACTATTACTACTATACTACAAACTACTATACTATTACTACTACTACTACTACTACAACTACTACTACTACTACTATACTACTATGCTACTACTACTATTACTACTACTACTACTACTACAATACTGCTGCTACTATTACTACTATTACTACTACTACTGCTACTACTACTATTACTACTACTACTACTACTACTATTACTACTACTACTACTACTACTATTACTTCTACTACTACTACTACTATTACTACTACTACTGCTACTATTACTACTACTACTCTCAGTAGTAGTAACCAGTTACCAGTCTCAGTAGTAGTAACCAGTTACCAGTAACCTGTCCGTTGACTCAAAGACCAACCGTCTTGAGTCACGGTCTGTGCTGAGCTGACACTATTTTCAAAAGACCCACTACGGGGTACTGGCCAGCCGGCTAGTCAGTTTGACGAGTGTAACCAAGGAGATAGGTAACGGCTGCGGGCTCCCTCCACATAACAGCAATTATAAGTAATAACAGCCTACGTGAGTATTTCTACCCTAATCACGTATCGAACTCCCAGTGATAAATGGTTGTACAGCGGTGTGGAGCGTGGATTTACGTTTTTAAGAGTAATTCAAGGCGTTAGAAGGCTGTTTGTGTGAGTAGCGCCAGGGTCAAAGGTGAATCGTCACCCACCAGCCACTACCCGCCCGCACCACCTCGAGCCACCAGCTCTTACCCTCGTGCACCCCCAGCCAGGCAGTCGCCTACTCCCCTCAAACCTATTGCCTGCAAGCCTGTTGCAGCCGTTTTAAGCTTCCTGGCTTAGTTGTGTGCAAATTGCTTCAATCTCCGAGGGGTTGACCCGGATTTTGCAATTAAGCCAGTTAGTAAGCCAGACTGTGGAAGTGAACGCCAGTCAGCCTATCTTTCCAGCCTGTTCCTGTCATCCAACTGCTCCTCCGTGCTTTGTGCATCGTTACACGTTTTCCAGTCATCCATTCTCGTGGGGTAAGCCAGTCAGCCAACCAGTTTCTAACCCAGTGAGAGAGGGGAAAGGGGGTAAGCCACGCAGTAAGAAGTAACCCAAGTTCCTCTGAGGTATTGTTTATATCGTTTGTGCTCCCTGTTGGATGCTAGGAGTGGTTTTTTACCATTCCTGTGGATTAGAGTGGGTTTCAACCCACCTTCGTGGGTGAGTGGGGTGCGCGGCAGACCCCCAGGCATCCCCCTCACCTTCTCTCACACACCCGGGGTGCGCGGCAGAAGCATCCACCCACACCACCACCAGCCAGCCACTCTTTCTACCTGTGGTTGTTTGCCACCTTGTACCGGGTCCTAGTACTGTTTCGGCTCACATAATTGGTCAAGAGATTGTAGCTGGTGCCAACGAGATAAACCCAGTTTATGTGAGTTCGCTAGAAAGCAATTCTTCACGACAACAGTGCGAGTGGAAGAGGAAATACCGCCAGCCTACAGGACAATATCTTCGCCTCATCACCAGTAATCACCCGTCTACTACTCCCGACTCCAGTGATAATTTTCTTGAGACTTTTTTTCTTGCATTTAAGACATTTGCGTGTGTGAGACATTTATAGTAAATTGCTTGTGTACTCTAAACCTTGTGTTTTTCAGTGTAAACGCAGTATTCTTTGACTCAGTATTTTTACAATATTTTTCAGTGTTTTTACTCATCTTATATTTTTTATTCTGTGTTTTTTTCTTATGCTACTCCTGTCTCTAGTAAGTATTATTGTGTAGTGTACAGTCAGTCCCCCTGTGTGAAGTGATTCATTTTTTTTATTGTATTCTTTCGGGCATCCCAAATTATCAATTTTTATTTCTATGGTGTCTTTTTTTTTTTCATATGCCAACAGTGTTCATTCCTCTAATTTTTTCGCAGACTGTGTACCATTATTTTTGCCAGCAAATTTTTGTCGTATCAGTCACAGCAAGATTTTGTTGTATCAGTCACAGCAGGAATTTGTTGTAAGAATAAATTAATACTGTTGGGTGCTCCGCCACTGTAAGTGTTATTTTCCCCTGTTTTGTTCCTGTGTTTTATTTTTTATAATTCTTGAACAAATTCACTTTGATGCAATTTCAATTACTTTTAACGTAAAGTGTTTTCTTACTCTGTTTGAGTAAATTGTTTTGTCTATTTACAATTAAGAGTTAAAGTGTTCAATCAGTTTATTTTTTTGATCTTCATATTTTAATTCATTATTTTACCTGAGTTTTCCCAGTGACACTTTATTACTGCATTTGATTGTTTTACACCTTATTTTGTTGCACTTGTTCTGAAGTGAATTATTTTGTTGAACTGTTCTGCAGTGAATTATTTTCTTTTATTGCTATTTTTATGATTTATAATTTAATTTTGTTATGCATTCTTAGAAAATTACTTAAAATTTCCCAGTTAACAATTTAATAATTTTATTTTACACTTTCACATTGATTTAAATAATTTAATTAATTAATTTTTTATTAGCAAGAGTAAAAGACAGTCATTTTGCATTTAATTCAGTCTCCAGTAATATTTTTACTTGTATATTTCAATGTAAATTTTTTTTTCTTGGTCAATAGCCCTTTAAATTGAGTTTTCCTTCCCTTTGCAGTGTTTTTAGACATTATTCTGCAAAATTAGTTGTATATCTTTTCATTTCAATTTAGAATTTTATATTCTTTTTATTGTTCATTATTTTTTGCCTTTTTTGTTCTCGTGTTACTTTGCCATTATGTCTCACATACCGTAAAGTGATACTTTAGTGAATGTCGACACCCCAGACCTCTCAGGCTATTGCTGCCCCTGTCATCAGTCCTACATTCCTTAAAGGGACTGACAGACAATACCTAGCCCCGAGCAATGTGTTTGTTCTCTCAGCTTGTATCTGAGATTTTTTAAAAGTGCTGCGAAATGGGGAAGTTCAGATTAAGTTCCTATAGTTTCGTGAATTACTTATTAACGTAACCGGCGGTCAGGCACTAGAAATTTACGTCACTCCTGTCTGGACTCCAGCCACAATATCATGCACGCACGATAGTGCTCAAACTACCCTTGCGATGGCGACTTGTTCAAGTATTCGTTCCTTCCCAGGGGACGCTTTGAGAAGAACTTTATTGCAAGGGAGTTATGCCATCTCTTGCTGATGCCACAAGCCGTGCAGAAAGCGTTTCTGTGGCTATTTGTGCTCACTTGAGTGTTGTTGTTGTCCCTTGTGTTTCAGATTTGATTCCCATCCTAGTTGACAGTAATCAGTGCATTGTAAGAAGTTATTTCTCGAGTAACTTCCACGTTGTTAAAGTTTGTAAGTGTAGTTTCTTTATAGTTGATACCTCGTGTCACTGTGTGCGACTCAGAATATCAGCATTGTTCACCCTGTTTTATTTTTTTCTCCCGTGCTTGCAGTTTGAGATAGTAGATTCGTTCTCTTGCTCATATTGGTGTTTTTAGCGTTAATTTTTTTAACCGGGGGGAGTCAAACCACTCCACCGAGTTTGTTCATTCCTCCAGTAAGAAAGAACCCATCCCTTGTGGTCTGGTGTGATTCGATTCCTGCTCCAGGAAGACTTATTCTGGATGTGAAGCCACCAGCTCCCATCAGTGACTTTCTCATGAACCAAGAATTACTGTATCGAACAGCCGAGTTGGGTACTCCTAGCAGAAGAGTATACCCGTTAGTAATTCCACAGTCACTAGTGAATGTAGCCTTACAGCTAGTTCACGATGTACCAGGTGTTGCACACCCCGGTATGGATCGTTCAGTAAAACAAGCCAGATTGAAATTTCTTTTGGCCTCGTTGGCAATGATATTTCTGAGTATGTTAAGAAAAAGTAGTGTTGCATGCAACATAAAGGCATTTCTAATGGTCCTAATCCAATCCCAAGTGTATCCCACTACTAGCGAACCTTTGGGAAAGAGTTTTCGCTAGATTTGTTAACTAATTTCCAATGTTCCCCCAAGGTAACAAACATCTGTGTGTTATGGTAGACCATTTCCCAGATATTGCGAGTTAGTTCCTATTGCGATAAGACTGCCGGACAGTAGCAAAGCGTTTAAAGAACGCATTATCTGCAGGCAACCACCCTAAGTCCTAGTAACAGATAATGGAGGTGAATTTTTGTAATGAAATTCTTGAAAAATTTGTTTTACCTTGTACAAGATCTCTAAGTCCACCATTGTTCCTCATCATCCTGCAGCAATGGGTTAGCGGAACGAACCAAAAAAAAGTACTTGATGTATTGAGAGCCACTATCAATCCCAATAGTGAAACTTGGGATGAGTTATACCTGATGTGCGTGTGTATAAATTCTGCTTATAATGTTTCTATAGGTGACATCCACATTATGCATTTTATGGTGTAGATAAAAGTTTGCCTTATGAGTTGTTATATTCTAATCCGAAACAAATTACAACCTGATGATTTCGTAGCAACTCGTACAGCTTAGCTCAAAGTGTTTTTAGAAGAATCCTGTTTAAACACTTCATTAAATCAACAGCTGAATTTACAAGAGTCGCAAATACTCGAGTAAAGCCCTCCAAAATCAAAGTAGGTTCGAGAGTTATGCTGACTAACTTTAACAAAACGTCTGCAATGCCCAAAACTTGATCAAAAGTTTGTTGTCCTTATCGAGTAGTTGAACATATCACTGGTAATAAGTATAAGGTTAGAGAGATTAGTACTGGTCGTATTAAAGAATCGCATTTGGATCATATGAAGTTAGTATGTGATGATAATGATTGTTCCCAAACCCCGACTAATGTGACAGGGCTCTGACAATCCTCCTGATCCTGTACTCTTCCTCTGATACTCGTCAGATGATTTAACCCGAATGTGTTTTCCCTACGTACACGACAGGTATTGAGAAATCTCAAGTATCATTTGTAACTTCCAATTCAGATTTGCCTCAAATACAGCATGAGTTAGCCAAAGCTACAGAGTTTGATCCTCCCAGAGATGCACCCATTCTGCATATGCAATCTTACCCTAGCAGAGTTGGGGTTAAATGTAATTACCTGTATAGATGAATAATTACAGTATCAACTTATCAGTATTCAAGAATTTTTTTTTTTGTGTTCATGTTCTCTCCGCATTTGAGAGTTAACAGTCTTTGATTTGCGTGCACCGAATCTGCCTTTCTGTTAAACACTCTTTCTTTGTATTATATTCCTTCCTCAGAATCCGTTAGTCACATGAATACGATCGATCGATCAAAAATTTTTTTTTTTATCACTTGTAATCTCAATGTTGAGTTCGTTGTTCATTTGTTGAGTTTTAAGTTGTACTATAGTTACCTTGTTTGCATTACGTTTCAGTTACGTAAGCTTTCTTCCAATGTTCTACTTATGTATCTATAATGTTTCATGTTGTGTACTTTGACATTGTATAGAATAGCCCAAGCCGTATACCTGCATCTCTAGTTCGTATTAGTTGGATGTCGGGACGACATACGTTAGCGTCGCCGAGCTCTCAGTAGTAGTAAAACCCGTTACCAGTCTCAGTAGTAGTAACCAGTTACCAGTAACTGTCCGTTGACTCAACGACCAACCGTCTTGAGTCACGGTCTGTGTGAGCTGACACTATTTTCAAAGACCCATACGGGGTACTGGCCAGCGGCTAGTCGTTTTACGAGTGTTAACCAAGGAGACAGGTAACGGCTGCGGGGGTTTCTCCACATATCTACGATTATACGTATAACAGCCTTCGTGAGTATTTCTACCCTAATCCACGTTATCGAACTCCCACATGATACTACTACTACTGCTATTACTTTATATATACTATTGCTACTACTCTACTCTACTATTACTACTACTACTACTATTATACTAATGCTATACTTATTTATACTATATACTACTACTATTACTATACCACTACTTCTACTACAACAAATATACTTATACTATCTACTACAACTACTATACTATTACTTTTTCTACTATGCTATATATACTACTACTGCTACTACTACTACTACTGCTACTACTACTATTACTACTACTATACTACTACTACAATCTTTGCTATTTCTATTATTACTATTACTTTACTTACTATTACTACTACTACTAACTACTACAACTATACTACTATACAACTACTACTATTCTTACTATTGTACTACTATTACTTTACTACTACTACTACTACTATTACTCTACTACTTCTGCTACTAATTACTACTATACTGCTATTACTACTACTGCTACTACGGGTAATATTACTACTACTACTAATACATTACTACTACTACTACTACTATTTTCTACTACTGCTACTACTACTACTACTACTATTATTCTACTACTACTACTACTATTACTACTACTACTATCATATTATTACTACTACTACTACTGCTACTATTATACTCCTACTATATACTATTTAAAATTACTACTATTACTACTATTACTTTCTACTACTGCTACTACTATTACTACTAATACTACTATACTATTACTACTATTACTACTACTACTACCACTATTACTACTACTACTACCATCTACTATTACTACTACTACTACTATTACTACTACTATTTCTACTACTTTACTACTACTACTAATACTACTACTACTACTATACTACTGCTACTGCTATTACTTTTCTACTACTACTTTATTACTACTACTATTACTATACTACTACTATTACTCTACTACTATACTACTATACTGCTACTACTATTACTACTACTATATCTATTTTCTACTACTATTACTCCTACTGCTATGTACTACTACTATATTACTACTACATACTACTACTACTACTGCTTTCTGCTGTACTACTGTTACTATACTACTACTATGCTACTACTACTATTATACTACTGCTACTGCTACTATACTATACTACTACACTATACTACTATTACTACTACTACTGCTATGCTGATGCTTTCTTTCTGTTACTACTACTACTACTATGCTTACTACTACTACTATATACTACTATACTACTACTTTACTACCACTACTACTACTACTATACTACTACACTACTACTACTATACTACCACCACTACTACTACTGTCACTACTACCACTACTGCTATCTCTGCCACCCCCCAACCCCCACCACTACTACTGCTATACTATTTCTACTACTATACTACTACCACTATACATACTAAACTACTACTATTACTACGCTACTACTACTACCCCTACTACTGCTGCTACTACTACTACTACTACTCTACTACTACTACACTACTACTACCCACTAGCACCACCACCACTACGCTCTGCAGCAGGTGCAGACTAATGTTCTTGGAGCTTGTCTGATTATTCTGATTACCTATATACCCGAAGTATACAATTGCACACACAAAACACACACACACACACACACACACACACACACCACACACACACACACACACACACAAACACATACAACACCACACACACACACACACACACACGCACAACCACCACATACACAAACCGGGTGAGAGGCGGGGCAGGAGCTAGGACTCGACCCCTGCAACCACAATGGTGGTACAAATAGGTGAGTTCACACATAACAACACACACACACACAACACACACACACACACACACACCACAACACACACACCACACACACACACACAAGAGGCGGGGCCAGGAGCTAGGACTCGACCCTGCAACTACAAATAGGTGAGTACAAAATAGGTGAGTACACACAACACACAAACAATTTCTTGGATTGCAAGAAGGCGTTTGACACAGGGTTTACACAGAGATTGGTGCAAAAATGGGGACCAAGCAGGGGTAAAGGGAAAGGGACTACAAGGATCAGGGAATATTTGTCAGGAAGCAGCAGCGAATATGGTCGTGGGCACCTGTGACCAGCGGGGTCCAGGGGTCAGTCCCAGGACAGTGCTGTTTTGGTATTTGTGAAAAGACTCCGAATGTCCCTGTTTTCAGATGACGTGAAGTTAAAAGAGAAGAATTCATTCGATCGAAGACCAGGCAGAACTACAAAGGGATCTGGAAGGCTGCAGACCTGACCCAGCCAATTGGCTCGTGGAGTTCAACCCACCAAGTGCAAAGTCATAAAGTTGGGGAAAGGGCAAAGAAAACCGCAGACGGAATACAGTCTAGGGGGCCAGAGACTTCAAACCTCACCCAAGGAAAAATATCTTGGGGTGAGTATAACACCAGGCACATCTGAAGCGCACATCAACAAATAACTGCTACAGCATATGGGGTCTAGCAAACCTCAGAACAGCATTCCGACATCTTAATAAGGGAAACGTTCAGGACCCTGTACACCGTGTACGTTAGGCCCATATTGGGAGTATGCGGCACCAGTCTGGAAAACCCCCACCTAGCCAAGCACGTAAAGAAACTAGAGAAAGTGCAAAGGTTTGCGAAAAAGGACTAGTCTCAGAGCTAAGGGTATGTCTTCGAGGGAGGTTAAAGGAAATAAAAGTGCTCACTGGGGAAAGGAGAGATAGGGGGGGACATGAAAAACGACTACAAAAATACTGGGAAAAAATTTGAAGGTGAAAAAAGACAGGTGTTCCAGAGAGGGAACAGTTGGAAGTTGAAGACACAGTGAATACGGGATTTTAGGAAGTATTTTTCACCCACGGGTAGCAGGAAAAGTAAAATAGTTTGGGAAGCGAGTAGTGGGGCAGGACCCTAAAGCTTTAAGCAGAGGTATGAAAAAAGCTACGGTTCAGGGAGGTCCCCTAGTGCGACCAGGGGGAAGAGGGGGGGCCCAGGAGCTCGGACCGACCCCTGCAACCTCAACTAGGTGGGTCAATTAGGTGGTAACCCACATACACACACACACCAATACACCCCAACAACACACACACCACCACACACCACACACACACAACACACAACACACACAAAACCACACACCACACACACACAATCACAGCTTCAGGAGAAGCTCGACAGGGCCCTAAGAAGCCAAAAATCAGTAATGCCAGTAGAGCAGTCCAGGGGGCCGAGTTTGCCCCCCGAAAAAACGGGTGGGTGGTAAAGGCACGCTCGTAAAGTCGGACCCCGTGACCCTCCCTGGCACTTTAAGGTGGATCCGGGGGGTAAAAAGGTCAATATGTCCCGGCAGGCCCGACGCCTCAGCCTAAAAGTTTCTTTGTAAACTGGACCGCTGGAAGGTCCCTGAGGAGGAGGGGTTAAAAGGTATTAGCTTATGGGGCCCCCCGGGTCACCAAGATAAAAACACCTTCTTCCGGTTTGGGGTCTAAACCCTTTTAATAAAGATAAGGGATGAACCTTCAGGACTGAGGGATGAACACCTTTAATCAAGACTGGGGGACGAACCCTTTAAATTCAAGCTGGGGATGAAACCTTCTATCGGGGCGAGGGGATTGAACCCCTTTCAATAAAATGAGGGATGAACACTTCATCAGGCTGAGGGATGAACACCTTCAATCAAGACTGGGGGACTGAACACCATCAGGATGGGGGACTGAACCCCTTCAATCAAGATGGGGACTGAAACCTTCAATAAGACTGAGGGACTGAACACTTCAATCAAGATGGGGACTGAACCCCTTCAATCAAGACTGGGGAATGAAACCTTCTTTAAAGACGGGGGGAGAACACCTTCAAATAGACTGGGGACTGAAACCTTCTATCAGGACTGAGGGACTAAAACACCTTCAATCAAGACTGAGGGACTGAACACCTTCTATCAGGACTGAGGGACTGAACACCTTTAATCAAGACTGGGGGGACGAACACCTTCTATCACGACTGAGGGACTGAACACCTTTAATAAAGACTGAGGGAAAATGAACACCTATCACAGCAAACCTTCCTTACATGCTTCGATTCACGGGTTTAGAACCTTAGGTTTACATCCAAAGGAACTGGGTTTGATCCTGTAGCAGAAATAATCTCTGGAGGCAGCTCGATGAAAAGTCACACACACGGGAGCTGCTGAATTTCTGCAAAAAAACACACTGTAAGTCAGCGATCGTGGAGCCAACAAGACTGGAAAACACACTGGACCTTATTTTCACAATAATGGGGGACTGGAAAGGAAATAATATCAAAAACAAAAATTTTGATCACAATCTAATCGAAGTCTGACTTGCATGCACAGGAGTCCTGATGGGCAAGATGCATACATTATGAGGGTACCTTTACCAAATTCAATTTCAAAACAAGAACAACATCTAGGATCAGGTAAACTATGTCCTAAATGAACATGCTGGGGGGGAATATCTTAAATTACACGGACCCAAAAACCCCAAAATCCC
>NW_026479229.1:0-10227 GCF_026875155.1 Cherax quadricarinatus | reverse complement strand
ATTTAAAGGTGTTTTGATCTTAATATTCTCTTAATTTTCACTGGGGATAAAATTTTTGTAAATGAGTGTCTTAGTGTCTCTAATCCTTAACTCTATATAGGTAAAGATGGCAGCCATCTTGGATTTCTCAAATTCCTCAAGGTTAATAGACTCACACTCACTGGATTTCACCTTAGACCTCTCAGTTGATCAAATAATATTGATGCGCATAAGATCCCAGGCTCGTCTTTCCACTAGACTATTGTGTACAATTAGTCTAGACTATTGTGTACAATTGTGGCATCACGAAATCGTGATGACACAATTGTACACAAACCATACCACCGTCTGACTAGGAAGTTACCTCACCATAGGCAAGACCAGCCTTCTTAACCTCATTACAAAATAATCTGGGAGGAGTTTGGTTTACAATGCATGTGTTGATTGTTGGGCGAGAGGCTGGAATAAATGTTTTTGCTGGTGGCTGGTGTTTACATTTTTGGGTCATTACAGTGTGCTATTTATACCTAACTCTCTTGATTGTGAGCAATGTGAAGTGAGCTCTTGTGACGGAGCACTTGCAGATGTTTGGTGTGTTGATATTGATTCTGAAGAGCATAGGAATGCATGCACACACACACACACACACATTCACCACGGCTAACATAAACACAAGCACATAAACATTAATAACGAAAGTGTTGACAAAACCAGAGCAGTTTTGTTTTTGAACTTCTGAGAAAGAAATTATATAAAGAACCTTATGAGAATAGGAGGAAGTAAAACCAATTGATATAAATATAAATTATTTAGATGATTCAACGACAAAAGCAAGTAGCGGTTAATAAGTGAATTAGGAAACACACTGACCAATAGACCACTGTCGCTAACACACTGACAAATATAACGCCACTGTCACTACACACTGACAAATATAGCACCACTGTCACTAAACACACTGACAAATATAACACCACTGTCACTAACACACTGAGGAGGAAGACAACAGTCAAGGACCAGTGATAAAACTGAGGAAAGAAGGTGGAGAACTCACAAGAAACGATCAAGAGGTATGTGAGGAGCTCAACACGAGATTTAAGGAAGTATTTACAGTAGAGTCAGGAAGGACTCTGGGGGGGACCGGACCAGATGGGGACACCAGCAAGGAATACACAACAAATGTTGGACGACATTCCAAAGATGCGGAGGAGGTGAAGAAACTGCTAAGGGAATCGATACCCAAAGGCAATGGGACCAGACAACATTCCCCGTGGGTCCTTAGAGAGGGAGCAGATCTGGTTGTGCGTGCCACATACCACAAATTTCAACACGTCCTGCGAAATGGCAACTACCTGAGGTATGGAAGACCGGCCAAAATGTACTTCCATTTTTAAAAAAGGAGACAGAAAAAGAGGCACTAAAACTAAGACCTGTGTCATTGACGTGTATAGATGCAAACTTATGGAGAAGATTTCAGGAGGGAGAGTGGTGGAGCACTGGAATGGAACATGAGTATAAATGCCAACCTGCTCAGCTTATGGAAGGCAATCTGTGTCACAAACCTTCTGGAGTTTTTGATAAAATAACACGATGTAAGGACAAAGCGAGAGAGGGGTGGGTTTGATTGCATTTCTTGGACTGCAAGAAGGCCTTTGACACAGTTCCTCACAAGGAGATTAGTGCAGAAGCTAGGCATCAGGTGCATATAACAGGAAGGCACTGCAATGGATCAGAGAATACTGAAGGGAGAAAACAAGAGTCATGGTCGTATGTGTATCCCAGTGGGCAACCTGTGACGAGCGGGGTCACAGGGGCTCGGTCCTAGAGACTGTGCTATTTTTGGTATATGTGATCGACATGATGGAAGGTTTAGGACTCAGAAGTGTCCTGTTTGCAGATGATGTGAAGTTAATGAGGAGAATTAAATTGATGAGGTACCATGGCCAGGAACTTCAAAGAGAACCTGGGAAAGACGGACACCTGGTCAGCAAATGGCTTCTCGAATTTAATTCCTGCATGCAAAGTCATGAAGATAGGAAGGCACAGAAGACCACAGACAGAGTATAGGCTAGGTTGATCAAAGGACTGCAAACCTCACTCAAGGAGAAATATCTTGGGTATGAGTATAAACCGAGATGTCTGGAAGCACACATCAAACCAGATAATGCTGCAGCATATGGGCGCCTTGGCAAACCTGAGAACAAGCATTCCACTTACTTAGTAAGAATCGTTCAAGACACTGTACAACGAGTATGTCCAGGCCCATACTGGAGTATGCAGCACCTGTTTGGAACCCGCACTTGATAAAATCACGTCAAGAAACTTGGAAAGTACAAAGGTTTGCGACAAGGTTAGTTCCGAGCTAAAGAGGGAGTTGTTTATGAAGAAAGATTAAGGGGAAATCCGGCCTGGACAACATGGAGGCACAGGAGGGTCAGGGTATATCATGTGGGAGTTCGATACGTGGAAAGGGTAATGTATTACTCAGTAGGTGGTAGTACGTATAATTACAGAAAAGGTGGGAGAGGCCCAACAGCTGCCTATCTCCTTGCTCACTATCGTATAATGACTGGCCGGCCCAGTCCCCATATGGAGGGGGTCTTTGAATACTGCTGTGGTCAGCACAATATGAATAGACAGTGACTCAGGGCGGGAGACGGTTGGTAGTGAGTCACTACTGGTTACACTGGTTACTGGTAATGGTTACTACTACTGAGAGCTCGGCGACGCTAACGTATGTCGTCCCGACATACAACTAATACAAACTAGAGTGGCAGGTGTACGGCTTGGGTGTTTTCTATAAATGTCAAAGTACACAAAAATTTAAAACTTTTAAAACATACATAAGCAGAACATTGGAATGGAAGCTTAGTAACTGAAACTGTAATGCAATACAAGGTTTTAATATAGCAAATCATCGAATGAAACTCAACGTTGGGTTTAACAGTGGAAGTGATAAAAAAAAATTTGATCGATCGATCTGTATTCATGTGATCTACGGATTCTGGGGAAAGGTATATTACAAAGAAGTTTTTAAACGAAGGCAGATTCGGTGCACTCAAATCTAGACTGTTAACTCTCAGAATGCAGAGAGGGAAAATGAACACAAAAAAAAAAATTCTTGAATATGATAAGTTGATACTGGTAATTTTCTCTTTACAGGTTATTTACAAATTTTAACCCCCAAATCTGCTAGGGTAAGATTTGACATATGTAGAAAAGGGTTCATCTTTTGGGGGGACAACTCTGTTGATTGGCTAACCCCATGCTGTATTTGAGGCAAATCTGAATTGGATGTTACAAATGATACTTGAGGATTTCTCAATACCTGTCGTTGTACATAGGGAATAACGACATTCAGGTTGATCGTCTGACTGAGTATCAGAGGAAGAGAGTAAGGATCAGGAGGATTGTCATAGTCTGTCACATTAGTCTGGGTTGGAACTCATTATCATCACATACTAACTTCATATGATTCTAAATGCGATTCTTTATATGACCAGTATTAATCTCTCTAACCCTTTTTACTTATTACCAGTGATATGTTCAACTACTCGATAAGGGCAACAAACTTTTGATCAAGCTTTGGCATTGCAGACTTTTTTTTAAAGTTAATCAGCATAACTCTGGGAACCCTTTATTTTGTTTTTGGGAAAGGGCTTTGCTCGGTTTTTTTGCGCCCTCTTTGTAAATTCTGCTGTTGATTAATGAAGTGTTTCCCCGGATCTTCAAAAAACATTTTGACAAAGGGCGGGTTACGGTTGTTTATGAAATCTCAGGGTTGAAATTTTTTGGTTTCGGTTTAGAATTAAAAACTCAAAAGGGGCAAACTTTTATCACCCCTTTAAAATGCAAAATTTTTGGATTGTCCCCCTATGGGAAAAAATTGTTAAGAGAATTTATGGGCACACTCCCACTTCGGGGTAAAAACTTACCCCAAGGGTTTCACTGTTTGGATTGATAGGGGGCTTCAAGACTTTAAAGTCTTTCTTATTGGTTCTTTTCCACTAACCATTGTTGGGCGGTTGATAGGAAAAAGGGGTGGGGGATTTGGGAGATCTTGTAAAGGGCAAAAATTTTTCAAGAATTTCTTTACAGAATTCACCTCCATTATCGGTTACTAGGGACTTAGGGGGTATGCCTGAAATTTTAATCGTTCTTTAAACGCTTTAGCTCCCTGTTTTCGGCATTTCCTTATCTCCCAATTTGGGAAAATAACTCACAATACTTGAAAGGGTCTACCATAACACCAGATTTTTTTGGGTTTTGGAGGGAAAAATTTGGGGAAATTATTTTACAAATCAGCGAAAACTTTTTCCCCGGTTCGTTTGTAGTTGGTTTATCCCTTTGGATTGGTTTAGGACCATTTCCCTTTACCTTTATGTTGAAAATGCAGACACCTTTTTTTAACATCCTCAAAAAAATACCCGTTCCCTTTCGAGGCCAAAAGTATTTCAATCTGGCTTTTTTTACGGAACGTCCTTTCCAGGGGGGTGAAACCCCTTGGTACATCGTGAATTTGCTGAAAGGTAGTGATTTTGGAAATTTACTAAGGGTTTATACTCTTCTGCTAGGGGGGTACCCAATTTCGGCTTTTTCGAAAACAGTAATTTTTGGTTCATGACAAAGTAAATAAAGGGGTGCTGGTGGTTTCACAGCAGAATAAGTTCTTCCGGGAGCAGGAATCGAATCCCCCCAACCACAGGGGTCTGTTCGTTGAGCTTTCTTTACATCTTCAGAAACTAAATGGAGGGCCCCTGCAGTTACTAATACTAACATGTTGCGTTTAAGGCTTTTCCTGTGATTACATTTGATTGCCGGGTTAAATGCTAAAAGGGTTGGGATTAAAAACTCTTGGATAGTAAAGGGTTTCCTTTCTGGCAAACCCTTCCCAGTGGGTTTTTGTTTTTCTTGAAAAAGGGGTATCAGTGGGATGGTCTAAAAAGGGACATGAACAAAAGTACTTTTAATTAAATGGTCTCGGAAGGGGGTTTTTTAAAAAAAACCAAACTATTGCAAAAGCTTTTTGTCATTTACGGGTAAATTACGTTCAGCCCTTCGTAAGGACTCGGCAAAGCAAAGCAATTTGCGTTGTACTTGCCATCGGTCTTCTGAGTTTGAAACGGCCCCTATGCCAATTAAACGGGCCTCATTGTCGGATAAAAGGGTTTTAAAAAAAAAAAAACCCCGGGAAAAAAATTTCAAAATTGGAGAAGGTTAGCCTTTTTTTTTTTGGAGTTTGGAATCCCTCTTTTTTGACGGAAGGCCCAAAAACAAAAGGAGCCCTTTTCAAGGGGCAACCAGGGGAGGGGGCCCCTTTGGAAAAAAAATTGGGCAATAAAAGATCTTTTAAAAACCTGTTTAAGCCCAAAAAGGTTTTTTAGGCATCAGCATTTTTGGGGGGTTTGGAAAAATTTAGAAATGCATTTTATTTTTACTTTTTTCAGCCCGAAACCCCCTTGGGAGGGGCTTCGTCCCCCAAAAAAAATTTAATTTTTCGGATCTAAAAATTTTGACTTTTTGACGTTTGATTTTTAAAATTTGGGCTTCTTAAAAGCTTCCAAGTACTACTCAAGTTTTTTCCAAAAGTTTTATCCCCGCCCTTTAAAACAGGGGACAATTTAGTCACAAAAGTACACCAAAAGTGATTACCTATAAACCCTTTAAAAAAAGAAAATTGGGCCTGAGCCTTGAGAAGTGTAGGGGAAGGGGGGAAACCCCAAAGGGCCAAAACGGAGGAAGTGATAAGGGCCCTGTGGAGTGGAAATAAAGTTGCTCTGGCTGTCCTCGTGAAAAAGGGGACTTGCCAAAACCCTTGTAAAAAAACCCAGGGTTGAAAAGATTTTTGTTTCTCCGATGTTACGTTTTTAAAATCACCCCGTACAGGGGGGGTGAAAAACAATCTGGAAAAGGTTTTTTCCGGGGTTTAAAATTCCTAAAGTAAAACACTGGGCGCCCAAATTTCCCTCCCTTTTTAGGGACTAGTACAAGGGGGCATTTCCCAGGTGAATTCTTGGGGCAATAACCCATCATCGGCATTGATTGATTTAATTCTTTTGCGACAGCAAAATTTTGGGAAAGAGGCATTCGTACGCAGGTATGTTAAAAAGGGTTTGTACCTGGTTCAAATGGAAAACGTTTGGGGCAATAAATTCGTTTTTACCCATCTTCTCACCTGGAAAGGGAAAGGCTTTACCCACGTTTTTTCAACCCGAGTCAACAAAATTTTACTTTATCTGGGAAAATCAGTGGGACTAAGTCTTTCCCCTTCAACTGGGGGAAAAAGATTTAAACCAGTTTAAGTGGATGAGGTCCCCCCGGTGGGAAAAAGCCCGACCCCCTGGGCGGGTACAACTCATCCCCTACCTGAAAAAGGGTAAAAAGGGTAGTGAACAAAGGGCAACAAATTGGGATTTGCTTTGAGGCGAACCTGTTTACCAGAATTGTTTTGGGAAAAAAGAAAGGGTCTTACTATCTTTTTACAAAATGTAAGGATGGTTCAACAAATAGGGCCCTTTTTCTTTGCAAGAATCCTGTAAATTGGACTTTTTCACCCTCGGGAAAACTTGGAAAAAACTTCAAAAACACTCTTGTGAGGGCACTAGGGTGCGACAGAAAAATCCCTTTTTGCAGACGGCACGTGACAAACAACAAGAGATGGCTTTTCTAGTTTCAAGTAATTTTTTTCCGACAAAAAGGAAACCCCCGTGGAGAAACTCTACTTGAACTAGAGACCCTTGCCCGGGAAGGTCAGCACCAAGGAAATTTAGAGCGTTCCCCCGGACAATTGAGGGGAACTGGACACTATTTGCAAGTCGGAAGTTGCGGAACCAGGGCAGAAGTGACGGATTTATCAGTCCTGACTTCTTGGGTACGCTATGGAAAATGCACTGGCCTGTAAGGCTTAAATTTTTATGTCATATTCTGCGGGAGTTTTGGCAGATTCGGGTCCAACTGGTAACCCCAGAATGGAAAGATCAAGGGCGTCAATTTTGGGGATTTCCTTTAATAAGGGGCGACACAATGCGTAAGTCTCGCGGGGGGCAAAGCCCAAACAGAAGGTCACCAGGGAAAATAATCTGGGGCGACAAAAGGAAGGAAGCAGTGAAATCTCTACCTTTAATAGAAAAGGGTTTGGGAAGTCCGACCCCGGAAAACGCAGGTGAGAAACCCGAATCCAATAAGGGAGGGCACATGATTTGGGGCTACGAGTAAGGGCATTTTTGTAACTGCTTATCCTTAAACAAACTGGCCTAATTTAAAATTTTTACTTGGGGCACCAGGTCCATGAAAAAAAGAACGGGCCCCATTTTAACAGATGCTTGCACTATAGGGCCTATGGTTGTTGGGAAATTATGTGGGAAACAAAAAGGTGGATTTTTCATCAGAAAAAGGGCTTTTCTACTTTTTAAACCCCCCAAAAACATCTATGTCAGAGAAGTGTGCAAAAATCATCAGCAATTTTCATTTCCGAGACTCTTTAAAAATTCAAAGGGGAATTTTTAACGGGGTTTTTTTTTACTCATTATCCCTACTGCACCAAAGGGGTTTGGGTTTTAATGGGGGGCCCCGAATTCCCCCGAATTTTGAAGAATAGGCCCTTTGGTTTTTTGGGGATTTTTAGAACCCCGACCCCTTGTTTCCTCTACGGGTTTCTGCGGTTGGAACGGCCCGAAAGAAACCCAGAGTACTGAAGGTTATAGAGAGATTGCACTCAGATGTGTCTTTTCCATGTATTTTATGATAAGTTTTCAGTAGGGGAAAAATCTGGGTACTCAAACATCAGTTGGGCATCTCTTAGGGTAAAATATCAGGACAATTAATTGCAATATGGGAAAGGAAACCACAGTTGTAACAAGTTTCCCCCGACTATGGTTACTGAATGTACTTGAATTTCTACGAGGTTTTTAACGACTTGTAAAAACTGGTTGGGGTGGGCCTCTGAGATGGTCGACGACCCCCGATTTGTCTCTGTGGGCGCAAACCCAAAAAGGGGGTTTCAGACTGAGCATAGGTTTGAAATTCCCTTTTTAAAACATGGGAAAGTACCCTGGGGGGACAAGGAACGTACTGATTTAAGGGGTGTAAGTGGTTCCCTCGTCCCCAATTTTGGGGGAAGAGGCCCCATAAGGGACACACAAAAAGCAGGCGGAATTTGTTTTTTTTGAAATTTTCTCCAAAACTGCTATTTTAAACAAGCATTCTGTTTAAAAGGGTTTTTGGGCCCCTTTTTAGGGAGAAAAACTGATGACTGGAAAAAAGGATTGTTAAAAGATGATAAAATTTGTCTAACTAACAGCAAAAAGCACTCAAAGTTTTATTTTCTCATGGGTGTAGCATTCACTAGTTTTCCCAAGGGAAAGAATTTGGATCGGGTTTTTTTTACTGGGACAAGGAAAAAACGAATTTAGTTTCCCCCATATTTGTGACCCACCCTTTGTAAAAATTCCTAAGTCCCGCATATCAAAGGGGATCAAAAAACGGGAACAGCAGCAGGGGGTCGATGGAGGGTTTTTTTTAGCAAGTCTTTATGGAAAGGTTTTTCCCCTTAAGGGGAGGACCTTCAACTAGAGCACCAGCACGAGAAAAGAATTGGGGGCAAACCCTGCTTCAAGAAATAAAGACATGGCCATTTAAAAAAAAGGTAATGCATTTAAGGGAAAACACGGGGTATAAAAATATTGTACTCGGGGGCTGGGTTTGGGCTGTAGTCGTAAGGAATTTTGAGGATGATGACGCAGCAGCGTAGCCTGAGAGGTTGAGTGTGACATTCATAAGGTATCACTTGGAAAGGTATGTGGACTTTAAAGGGAAAAATTTTCACGGAAAAAAATAAGGCCCAAAAAAAAAATGAACAATAAAAAAAAATTTCAAAAAGCTAGAATTGAAATAAAAGAAAATGCAACTAATTCTGAAAGTAATAAAAAAAAGTCTAAGTTTCACTGCAAGAGGGAAAGGGCCAAATCAATTTGAAGGGCTATTTGGGCCCAAAAAAAAAAAATTAATTGAAAATACAAGTAAAAATTTTTACTGGAGACTAAAATTAAATGCAAAATGAGCTGTCTTTACTCTTGCTAATAAAGAAATTTAAATTTAAAAAAATTTTTAAATCAATTTTTAAAGTAAAAAAAATTATAAAGGTTTTAACTGGGAAATTTAAGTATTTTCTAAGAATGCAAAAAACAAAATTAAAATAAAATTCAAAAAAATTCAATAAAAGAAAAAATTTCACTGAGAAAAGTGCAAAAAACAAGGTTTTAGAAATAATCACTGCAGTAAAAAAGTGTCATGGGAAACTCAGGTTAAAAAATTAAATAAAAAATGAAGAAAAAATGATTGAACACTTTAACTTTAATTGTAAATTTAGAAAAAAAATTACTCAACAGAGTAAAAAAAACATTTTACTTTTAAAAAGAAATTGAAATTGCATCAAGAGTGAATTTGTTCAAAGAAAAATAAAAAATATGAACAAAAATAAAACAAAGGAAAAACGGGAAGTGTAACATTACGTGGCGGGGAAAACAAAAACTTAATACGTATTCTTATTTTGTATTTCTACAACAAAATCTTTCTGTGACTGATACGACAAAAATTTGCTGGCAAAAATAATGGTACACAAGTCTGCGAAAAAAAGAGGAAAAGACACGTGGCAAAACGAAAAAAGAACACAGAAATAAAGGATAATTTGGTATACTGGGGTGAATATACTGCATGAAATACAATGACAATTATGGGGAAAAACGCTGAAAGAATACACGATAAAAAAAAAGAAAACACTTACCAGAGTGACTGACTGGTACACTACAAATAAAACTTACTACAGACAAGAGAGCATAAAAAAAAACACAGATAAAAAAATATGAGATTTCGATAAAACTGAAAAAATTTGCAAAAAAAAATGAGTCAAAAAACATGGGTAGCTTTTAAAAAAGACTTTTGGGGGCTTTAAGAAGGGACTGGACAATATATGAGTTGGGGGGGGCTGGGTTTTATTGGGTCAAGGGGTACGGGGGGTTATTTTTTGAGTAGCTTTTTGGTAGATGTCGTTTTTATAAGACCTGCCCGTATGGGCGTGGCCTTCTGCGGTTTAATTCTTATGTTCTTTTGTTTTACACGAAAAACCAAGGGTTTTGATACACAAAAAATTCACTTAAATGTCTCACACACCAAAATTTTTTAAAAGCAAAAAAAAATGTCTTAAAAAGAAAATTTTCGCTGAAGGTGGGTAGTGACAGGATGACGGTGTGA
>NW_026479227.1:0-26975 GCF_026875155.1 Cherax quadricarinatus | reverse complement strand
AGTAAGAACACCAGGAAAAACTAAAGGGCTGAGAGGTATGAACTAGATTGTGAAAAGAGTTTAGCTGGCAAAAAATAATTTTAGTTAAGAACAGAGATTTGCTGAGATTAGAAAGACGGAAATATAGGAAGGCAGAGGAAGGAGAGTTCCCGGAGTAGAGAGTTTGAGAAAGAAAAAAGTCCTTTTTTAGCATGTAAAGTAGAGTCTATGAAAGGGGAAGGGTAGCCAAGATGGAAAAAAATTACGAAAAGTCAAATTTCTGATTAAAGGGAAACGGGGACAAGATGTGGAAGAAGGGAAAAAGGGGGAGATAAAACACTTTTCTTAACAAAGAAGCATGATAAGGGAAAGTAAAAAGAATGTACATCCCACTGTGCATAGGCTTGCGGTACGGGGAAAAAGCAAAACCTTACAAAACATGAAATCAAGGAAAGGCAAAAGGGAAATTTAAATTTCCCCATTCAGCTTTAAACTTAATGAAAATTATTAAGGGTATCAAAAAGGGGGAAAGAGAAAAAAGCCATGAGGCCAAAGGCAAAAATGTCATCTACATAGCGGAGCCAAGTGAAGGGCCATGAAATAGTGGGGAAACATCTCGAAGTTTTCCCATGTAAGTTAGCAAGAACGGAATAGGGGAGCCCATACAAAAACCAAAAGGGTTTGAGAATAATATTTGTTTGGGGAAAGAAAAGGAAGGGGCGAGGAACAGATAGAAAGATCAAGTAGGAGAAACTATGCGATCAAAATGGGTAGGAGCACCTGTTTTAAACCCATTACGTTTTACGATATACACTCTTACATCACCGTTTTTGACGAATATACTCTTAATTCTAGTGGCTTCAAAAAAGCAGGAGAAAGCTGGTGGCCCACATTGAGAGAATGGGGCTGTGTGTCATTGTATCATAAAAAAAAATCCTGCAGCACCGCAGTCAAAAAAAAAAAAAATCCGAACATTTTTTTGGGTTAAAACCAACCCCTTTTTGGGGAAATTTTTTGATGATTTAAGGTTTTTTGTTTTCTTGGGCCATTTGAAAAAGGGGAAAAATAAAAGAAAAGAGGGATTTTGGGTTCTTTACAGAAAAGAACATTGAAATTGAGCTCAAAGTAGGGGAAATGTTTTTATTTTTGCCCAAAGTTTAAAAAATAAAAAAAATGAAAGTCATTGTCCAAAAAATGTCCAACTACCATTCTAAAAAATGCAGTCATGAATGGGTTGACATTATTTATACAATTATTACAATATTGCAGTATCTGCATAACATAAATCTTCATTTTTTTTTTGAATAAAAAAATTTAAAATAGAAAGAAGAGTAAAACAAGGGGCCTGGGGACAGACTATGAACAAAGAAAATGTTATTTAAAAGCCAGGGAAAGTCGCATTTTTTCATTCTGGACCCTATTTTAAACCATATTTTTTAATTTTTTAAATTGGCCAAATTGGGGGGAAATTTTTGACCATTTTTTGGGGAGTTTAAAAATGGTAAATGGGGAGTTTCTTGTACCAATCGATAGAAAAAATGAAGTTCTGATAAATAGCAGATTTGGCCATGGAACAATGGAATTTGCCAAAAATAGGCCAAAGTGGCGAAAATTTCTGATTCGAAATATCGCCGACTTTCTAATTTGCGAGAGCGTAATTTCCCTCTTTTTTTATCAAATTTCGTTCTTTTGGTGTCATTTCAATTGGGAAAAGATTTTTTATCATTTCAAAAATTTTTTTTTTTTTTTTTTTTTTTTTTTTTTTTTTTTTTTTTTTTTTTTTTTTTTTTTTTTTTTTAAAATTTTTGCGACACCAGGAGACCCCTCAGATTGGGGTTGCAAGTAAAGGTGTTAAAAAATGAAAGGATGAAGCAGAAGTCTCCCAACCGATCACTTTAGACGCAGTGGGATCCTCCCCCCAGGTGATGGGGAGCGTTAAAAAAACACCCAAAAACAAGATGGGCGGCAGTAGAGAAAAAATTAAAAAAACACATCGGGGATACAAAAAGCACGGGGGGAAAAAAATAAAGAGAGAAAACTGTAAACCATCGTGTAAATAAATCTGATCTGCAGTATAATCAGCAGGAATGAAAAAAACTTGTTGATACATATATCAACGCAACAAAAGCACACTTTCATTAAAGATTTTTTAGCTAAAGGGCTGAAGAATGTAACAGCATGTACTCAAAACGGGGGGATTGACAGCAAAAGTATGGCTCTTTCAACCCAACACATACTGAGGGCAACTGGGGCAACCTTGGATTCTCCTTGATTGCCCCTAAGGCCACAAATATTCTATTGTGAAAAAACATTATGTACAGAAATAAAATTGCAAAAATAAAAACGATAAAACCTTGGTTTTTAGGATCTGTAAGTCAACATTGGAGTAACAGTAACATGTAAGCAAGAAGAATGTGAAAAGTTGCGGGGGAATAGAGTGTTGCAAATGTTGTGAAATAAAGGGGGGAGGAGTCACATTGGGGGTCCATCAGGGATGTCATTTTCCGCAATATTCTGGAATAATTCTAACATTTCGTTGTTAAAGGGAACGATGAGCCAGATGTCAAGACGGAGAGGCATTAAGGAAAATGGGAGTAACTATGGAGGCAACTAAGAGGCTGAGGGGGCAGGGGGTATAACCTGGAGAGATCTCGGGTGTTGTAGAAGAGGCCCCCAGTGTAAACATAAGGGGAAAGGGGGTTTGGGGGTAAAATGGGGGCGGTGGGGGGGGGGACGGGGGGGAAAGAGGGCTAACGAGGGGTGAACCTCTACCGGGAGAGCTTAAAAGGGGGGAAACAAGCCCAGGTAGGTTTATTTGGCATGGGTGACGTGAAGGTTTGCTGCAAGGGTTTCGTAGACAAGAAGAAGCGATGAGGTGAAGAAAAGAAGTAGGGAATGTGTGAAGGTAGGATTTTAAGGGTAAAAAATGCAAGAAATTAAAAAAAATGGGGACCCCGGAACCAAATGCAGAGGGATTGGGAGGGGGGAGGACATCGAGGGGGGAGGTCTTCGAGCCCCCTAACATATGCAAAATGAGGGGAAATTTTTTTCCTTTAAGGGGGAGCTAGAGACAGCCATTGTAAGTGAGGCCCTCACACTGCTTTTAAGGGAACTATCTCTCATTCATTCAAAAAACCTGCAACACGGAAAAGGAAAGGGTAGGTTCCTTTCAAATTGAGACAAGAGGGGGTAAGGCAAAAGGCATTTGGAATATCTCTGCACCCCAGCCCGGGGGCATTGCATTGCAGATCTGCAGTGTTTAGGGGGGTGCAAAATGCCACATTACGACACTGTTGGGAGTGGAAACTACTTGGACCTCTGGGCAATGCCCCCACAATATAGACAGGGGTAAACCACAGCAGTCAAATTTTAAATGAGCGATGTTACTAGGAAAATGCCTCCCCCCAAAGACGGGCAGGATGTACATTTACCATACATAAGCGTGACGGGTAAATTTGGGCCTAATATGAGAATAGGTCTGTGTGTAATGGCACTATAAAAAAAAATCCTGCACCGCATGCATAATGAAAAAAACGGGACCTTTTTTTCATGTAAAACAACACTTTGGTGCTTTTTGTAGGGTTTTTAGGTTGATATCTTTTTTTTGGTCTCATTTGATAAATGGAAGATATTTAAAAAAGAAAAAAAAAATTTGTTGACTTCACGACAGAAACTCCCCAAAATTGAGCTGACGTTGGAAATGTTCATTTTTTCGGGTTTTCAAGAGTAAAAAAATGATCACCATCCAATACATGTCCAACTGGCCAGTCAATACGCATTATGGGGGGTTGACAATACAATATTACAAAATACAGAGTCTGCATAACAAAATCTTTTTTCTGTTAATAAAATTCAAAATGGAAACAAGCACAATTGAGGGAAAGTTCAATAATGGGTGTAAGGGGAATAAAATAGTATCATAGTTTCACTGCCGGCTTCAGTTAAGGGGGGTAAGTCAATCCCCTTTTTTTCCGCCTTTTCTCCCCCCCCTGAAATTGATAGTTTGTCTCCGCTACTTTTAAGGTAGGGCATTCAGCTCCCGCTATCCCTTTCCCCTCCCTTTTCCCCCCCCCCTGAAAGGGACGTGGGGCTCTGGTTAAACAGAAAATCACTAACTCACAGCTCCCAACTCACTGAAAGTACACCTCCCTTTGTATTCTAGTGGATTTTTGGTTGAAAGCTTCACTTTTGCCCAAAATAAACTTACCCTTTTAAGTCTTGCCAGTTGACTGTTGTAAAATCACCACGTCTTTTGAATATTGTCCCATACCATAAGAGATTTTTTTAAGCAGTGGGTAACCTGTCTATTTTTCCAGTTTGGTGTCAGAGAGGGTCCCTGGCAATCAACAGTAGAACAGGAGAAGGACAACGTCCGGACTTCTCCGGGTTGTTTTGAAGTACCTTTTCACCTGTATGAAATTGCGGGACATAACTCCACAGATTGCACGGAAAAAGACCTGCTTTCCTGCCTTCGGGATAGAAACCCCGGTATACTGAAAAGAACTACCGGGTAGGGCACCAACCCTGCACCCCCCCCCTTTACATCAGCAACGGCTACGGTTTAAAACAACAGTGTCACCACACCAACACCATTGAAAAATATTGTGTTGATTCAAATGTTTTTTATTCATTTCATTTTTCTTTTTTCTTTCAAATAGGATATACCTTTCAGTTTTGTTGTTTTATTTTTGATTTAAAAAATTTGGTTTATTTTTTGTGAATTATTTCTTTTTCTATTAAATTAATTTTCCTGGGGGGAGCCAGCCTGATATACTGTCTAATTTGTTACAGGGCTGAGTAAGCCTTCACAAGGGGCGACCTTGCCAGGATCAACCTACTGAATCAAATTTCAACTCCATCCGAATCTACCTTTGGAACTTAAACCCGCATACCACAGACAGTTACCACCAGCCGATAATCATCCTATGGTAGACACAGTCGGGTATTTGAAAGATTTGGGATTGTTATAGTCCAATTTTGTAAGTCAATCGGGCGGGATTAATTTTTAAATTCTCCCACCATTCTTGTGAGTTTTGAAACTTTTTGGGAGGAAGACCAGGGACCCGAGTTTTTCCAGTACAACTTTTTTTTCATTGAGCTCTTTTTTTTATAAAGGGGAACTGTCACAAACACTCTTTTTTGTTGGTGAGAAATTGGGGTCAAGGGGGCCCCCCATTCACTTACTGTTTGCTAAAGGCCGGCATAAAAACCCTTCTTTTTCTTTTAAACATTTTTGTTTAATTGAAGCAGGGATCAAGCCCTCGGGTTATTTTACGTTTGACGAGCGGGAAATTGAACCCTCCGTTTTTCTTTAATACCCTTTCTTTTTCCCCCCCTGTATTTTAAGTTATTCTTGCAAGATGGTAAAACCATTTTGGATGAATGCTGGAAGTAAGTTAGGAATAACGGGGAAAAAATTTTTAGAATCTTTCATTAGGCAAAGACCAGGAAAGACTTGAAAGAGAGAGAGTTGGAGAGAAAAAGACAGTTAAAAGGGAAAGAAAAGAAAAAAAAGGAAGAGAGAGAACGAAAGAGAAGACAAAAAAACGTGATAACTTGATCGGAGGAGAGACAGAGAAAGTGAGGAACGGGTTAAATTAAGGGAATTGAAAAAGAGCAAAGGACAAGAATAGATTTTTAGGGAAAAGAAAAACGATCGCGACTCGAACAAACTCGCCTTGAATTAGAGAATAAAATTTAACTTTCTCACAACAGAAATTAATAAGGGGTAAGGGAAACAACGGCACTAGTGCACATATTCCAACACCAAATTACCTCCCTTCACAGAGGGGGAAGACATAACTTATACTTTATCAGGTTTAAAATACCGCTACCCTCTTGAATGGCCTGCTGACCCCTGGGCTACCAGGTTAAAAATGTTATTTTCGGGTACAGCCTTGAAAAACAATGCAACTTTGCACAGGATATCATAGTAATTATAACCTACTAAAAAAGGCAATCCTTAAAGCAAAAAAAAACCACAATTCTTACAGGAAAGATTTCGGTATCCCCTTTACAGCCTCCGAATTTTCAGCAGTTACAGGAACACTCTTTCTTTGTTCGACTTTTGGATAAGAGTTGGGAATTGATCACAGTTATAAATCTCTTGAGACCTTCATGGTTGTTGACCATTTCCCTGACACTCTCCCCCCCAGATACGAACTTTCATCAGAGAACGAAACCTGTTTAAAAGCGAGGAAGTTGCTGAGGCTCGCCTTTACGGGGCCACAATTCCTATAAAGCCCAAAAGGGATCGAACCCTAAGGGAAAGGGGGTTCACAACCTAAAAAATCAAAGCCTAGTGGAGATAAAATGACTTCTTTTATTCCTGTTTGTCTTTGGGTTTGGTAAAAAGGGGACTAAACGTCCAGATTGTCCTTCTAAAAAAGGGTCCAAAAATTTGGGAAGATTTTTTTAAAGCTGTAAGACCAAGCACCCTTCTTTCAGGAACATAATGACTTAAGTATTACCATTTTTACAACACGGTGCACATGTATAGTCATTTCTGTTAAGCTTTTCCCAAATCTAAAAAAACATTCCCGCTAATTTTCAACACTTGGGCCATACAGAACTTTTCCTACCATCCTTTTTTTACATTAGGCTAAATGGTTCACAGGTTGGTCTAAAGCCGAACAGCTCCCTCACTTCTGCTCCGTACAAATAGTAATGTAAAAGGTGCCATTCTTCCTTCTGAGCTTGACCTTCACCCCAAAGATGGACATAAGTGTTTCAATCCTTTTCCGAGATCAAGAAGCCCCGAAATTCAATAGAAAATGTCTCGTGAGATTCATTGGGATTAAAAACCATGATCACTCTCCGAAACGAGGTAGTAAAAATCACCGGTTCCTTTTAATAAATAAGATATCACCTTGTCCCATAAATGTCTTGACTAGGGCTCAACCAAAACCCAGGCTTCCCCCTACTGTCCATCCTTTGATTTTCCCTGACCTTAACCTTTAGACATACGAGGGCTCCTTTGTCAAGTTACAACGTAATTGCCCTTCTCTTCAGAAATTTCCATAATGCCACAAAAAAAAATCAAGTTATCCAAAGGAAAAACTTTTCTAAAAATTTTTAATATATAAAAGGTATCTTTACAAGTCAAATTTAAAATTTAAATTTAGATGAATAGACTATTCCATCTTTGTTGTTCCAATCAATGCAGAGCTGTTCTTAAAAAGGCTCATACCTGCCAGTGGCCGGACATTTCTCGCATCGAAAACTTTTAAATAAAATTAGGGAAACCTATTTTTTTGGGCCCAAAATGTCCTCAGATGTCACACCTATGGTAATCGTGTAAAGTTTGCCCAAATGCATCCCCCCGAGGACCAGGGGAGTACCCAGGTCAAAATGCCATCTTTTCAGTACCGTTTGAAAAAGTAGCTATTGACATCGTTTGGGCCTTTATCTCCACTTTCATCTGGGGGCATAGATATATAATTTAAAATTTTTGATTTGCTTCGAGTTTCCCTGAAACCTACCCTTTAAAAACCATAACTATACAGAGGCTGAAGCCCTTTTTCCATCTTCTCCAAGTGGGCATCCCTAGAGAAATTTGTCTGACCGTGGGGGCACAATTTACTCGACTTTAAGCAACATCTATACCAAATTCTGGGGGTGAAACCTCTCTCACCACACCCTATCATCCCCGCTGTAATGGGAGGATTGAGCACCCTTCGATTCTCAAGTCCTTTTTAAGGAAACTTTGCTCCCTTAAACCTAAGGAGGGCATCTTACCCACCCGTGCTTTGTTTGCCATGAGGAAGTTTCCCGTGACTCATTGGTGTTTTCCCTTTTAACTTCTCTTTTTAACAGGGCCAAAGGGCCACTGTCCATCCTTCATGCTTAGGGCAATGAGGAGGGAAATGCTGAGGGTTTAGTCTTTTTACCATTTCTCCTTGACCTTTGTCCAAACTTAGAGACCTCTGACATAGTTTTTTAAGAACCTACTTGTCAAGGACATACAAAACCTTTTTTGATTCCAAAAGTCAAGGAAAGTTTTAAATAGGGGATAAGTTCTTGTACTTTTTCCCATCAAGTCAAAAAAAAAATTATTAAAAGCAGGAAAGGTCCATATAAAATATTAAAAATTTGTGGGAAAGTTGACTACCTCATAGAAGTCAAGGGGGAAAACCCAAGCTTTATCATTCAACATCCTTTAAAAATATTACGAAGAAATTCGGTTAAATGCCTTAATAACTTTTACTTAGTTTTTCCCCCCACAAACTTGTAAACAACTGAAAACTTAAAGTGTGTGTAATTTACAACCCCTAACTTAGACTATGATGAAGAACTACATATTGGTGACTCTTGACCACTCGGAGCAAACCCAAAATTAAAATTTAAAGAATCTTTGGATACCAAAAGACATGAACTAAATTCAAGTGTGAGTAACTTTTCAACGTCTTTACTGTATTCCAGGGGTTTTCCCCACGTAGTCCATAAATTGACTTAGTGACGGACAAACCTACAAAAAGGGAAAATTTTAACCCAGTTCCAGTTTTACCTTAGGGGTGCTTTGACCAGAGGGGGAAAAAATTATTAAAACTAAAGATCATTGAACCTTTAGTATCTTCAATTTTTCACCCGTAACATGGTTAAGAAAGGAGGAAATTCATATAGACTTGCTATTGACTTCAAAGCCTTAATGCATAACTCGGTGGGATCTGAGCCAGCCCTAATAAAGCGATTTTACACAAATTTTTTGACTCTTCCTTTTTTTCAGAGATTTATATTGCCAGGCATACACAAGTAAAGTTAGTCCTTCTTCTAACATACACCCTTTTTTTCCCACACACCAAGGACTGAGCATAAAGAACAGCCCCTTTGGTTTGGGAATGCCTGTGCTACCTAGTGAACTGAGAAAAGGTCTTTGGTAATATGCCAAATGTTTCAGTTTTATTTTTATAAAATTTACGAATGACATCTACGTGGGGGGAACATATCCAAACAATAACACAGTTTTTTTCGTAGGGTTTCGCTCACATGGCCTCACTGCCAAAGCCCCAAGAAATGCTTCCTTGGGTTAACAGGGTTAGATACTGGGCTGATACTTTCTAAAAACACTCTGCAGCCTCTCCCCATAAACAAAGCTTTTTTAGAATTTAAATTTCCCCAAAAAAAGAACTCATGCGAAGCTTTCTTGTTTTGTAAATTTTTTTTGCACTTTATCCCGAATCTTGCTGATTTTTACAGGCACTTTTCGGGCTTCCTTAAAAAGTCTGTGAAGGAAACCCCTTGAAATTCCGACGTAGCTCGGGAAAAGTTTAAAGGATTAAAAGTATCTTTTTTGAAAGACCCATACTTAAATTCCAGATATTAAAAAACATTTTTTTTTTGAGAACTGATGCCCCAAACTGGGTTAGGTGGGTGTTACTACAATACCATGATGGGACCTTTCCCTTCCCCGTAAAAGTTCCAAACCGGAAACTCCTTCCCGCAAAACAAGATACCCACAATAGAAAAGGGAATTTTTTTTTTTTTTGGGAACCCCCAAAAATTTTTTTTTTGTTGGGAAAAGTTTATTTTAAAAAAAAAACCTTTTAACCTAGAAATTTTTAAGGGGAACCAAACAGTCGCCTCTTATGGACATTGGCCTCCAGGGTTTAATTCCATATTGTGTATATCAAAAATTCACCAATTATTTCTCTGACTGGTTAAGTCGTGACGTCATAAAAATTTTTTGCCTTACGTGACCCCTTTAACATGTAAACTTTTTTCCCCGCCTATTCCCTTTTTATACCCTTGACTAAAGTCTTTGGATGGGGGAGTGTGAGGGGGAAAGTTTAAAGATAGGTGTAGAGGGAAATATATTTAACAGTAGTTTTACTGCTGGCTTCTATTAAGGTGGGGAAGTCAATCCCCTTTTCCCCCTTTCTCCCCTCCCTGAAATTGATATTTTCTCCGGCACTTTTTAAGATGGGGCAGTCACTCCCGCATCCCCCCCCCTCCCTCTTCCCCCCCCCCCCAAAGGGGACGTGTGGGGCTCTGGTTAAACATAAATCACTGACCACAGCTCCCAACTCTACTGTAAGTAATGCCTCCCTGTATTTTATGGGTTTATTGGGTTGAAAGCTTCACTTTTGACCATAATAAAATTGTCCTTTAAGTCTTTCCTAGGGTTTACTGTTGTAAAATCACCCTCTTTTTTAATATTGTACACTACCATGAAGAGTATTATTTAACAGTGGGTAACCCATCTATCTTTTCCCGCTTGGGGTCAGAGAGGGTCACCTGGGGAAACAACGAGTAAACAGGAGGACTAAAGTCCGAGACTTCTCCAGGTTGTATTGAATCCTGTGCACCTGTAAGAAATTGCAGGACGAAAATCCCCAGCATTCAGCTAAAGAACCGCTTTCCTTCTTCGGGATAGAATCTCACTGGTTCTGTAAAAACAGCCAGTGGGTGGTCACCAACACCTGCGACCCACCCCCTTTTCACAGCAAAGGCTACGGGTTTTAACAACAGTGTCACCAACACCAGACACCCTTGTAGATATTAGTGTTGAGTTCAAATGTTATTTTTTTCAATTTCATTTTTTTATTTTCTTTTAAATAGGAATCCTTTCTTTTTTGTTTTTTAAAATTTTTATTTTAAAAAATAGTGTTTATCTTTGGAATTATTATTTTTTTTTCTATTCATTTTTTTCCGGGAGGAGCCAGCCTGAGTAATACTGTCTAAGTTTTACAGGGCGAGTAAGCCTTCACACACAATATAAAGGGGGCTAAGAAGTGACTAATAACAGAGAAAATGTTATTCTGGTGTAAGGGAAATTTTCATTGTTTATTCTGGGGCCCTTTAAATTTTAAAATGGCATCTCATGAAAATTTTTGGAAATTTTTCAAATTACTGATTTTACCACTTTTATTGGGGATTTGAAAAGTAAACGGGCAGTTTCTCAACTCAACGACAGAATAAAGGAATGCCAGCAAATAGCTATGATTTTTTTGGTAAACTGGAAAAAGGGAAAGTCAAAAATAGGCATAAAGGGGGTGAAATCGTCTATCCCCCAAACACGCTTTGGGTTAAGTATATTCTAACTTAACCCCCTTTTAAATCGGGGCAAAATCCAAAACCCATACCATCCTATGATCCGGATCAGTGATGGTCAACCTTACTAAATTTAAAAAAGAACTTAAGTTTTTTTTTTAGGTCACCCGCTTCAGGGGGAAGGGCTGGTTTTTAAAAAAAAAAAATTTTTACTTAAATTGTACTTATGTCAAATACGAGTCATAGGGTGGGCAGAGAACAAAAAAAATAAATGGGTTTTTAATCCTGCTGTCATTTATAAAACATGGAACAAGATTTTTTTAATTTTAAATTTTTCCAGGGTCAAATTCTACAACCAAAATCAATGACACCAAAGCAATAATTTTCCCATAAAAAAAAAGGAAAAGAAATTTAACTATTTTCCCAACCCCAAATACGATATAATATACATAATTTAAAATGCCTGACTACTAAAAAAAAACAATTATAAAATTATACAGAGAAACTAAAAATGAATACTAAATGAAAATTTAACTGGGAAAACTATAAAGTAAATAAAACTTTTAAATGCCTCTTACCGTCAGAGGAGAGCAATGAAGGGGAGGAGGGGGGGATTTACTGCAGGAGGGGAGGGGAAAAAAAAACATAAAACAAGGAACACGCGAAAGGGCCACTGGGCCCATGCAGGCAGTCCAAGTCTCCTACCGCTTAAGCCAATGCCCCAACCTAGTCGGTCAGGTCAATTGACTTTAAAGGGGGGAAAAACCCGGGAAAACCCACCTGTAGCACAAGCAAACAGGTCTACTCACACCCACCCCATCCACCATGTATTTACCAACCTATTTTTAAAAAACTACCAACGTTCTGGCCCTAAACGGTACTTGGGAGTTTTTTCCACCATCCACAACTCTATTACCAAACCTTTACTTTCCTATACCTTCCTGAATCTGAATTTTTCCAACTTAAAACCATTGCGCGAGTCCTGTCTAGGCTAAAATTTTTAGCACACTATTTCATCCCCCTTATTTAATTCCTGTCTTCCATTTTTTACACCTCAATCATATCCCCCCCCCAATTCTACTTTTTTTCTAAGAGTGCGATTCAGGGGGGTTAGTCATCCTATAGGGAAGGTTTTCTGATACATGGGACAACTTGTCACCCCTTTGACATTTTCCAAAGGAATTTAATCCATTCTGAAATAAGGTGACCAAAACTGCAGCATAACTAAAGAGGCCAAACCAAAGGTGTATAGAGTTGAAGAACAACCTGGGGACCCTATTATTTATGCTTCTTGATTGAACCCAAAGGTTTCTATTACTTTATTGCGAACACTTATGCCGTTGTTTTGGTTTCAGATTACTGCTAACCAGAACTCCAAAATCTTTTTTCGCAATCCGTAAAATTAAGATCTACATTATTTTTTTAAAATTGGGGCAGGGTTTTATTGCCCTTCCAACATTAGAACTTTGCATTTTCTAATTAAACTGCATCTGCCCCCTCCCCCACCACGCATCATCATTCAAAACTTCCCGGGGGCTCGAATGTCCTCGCAAAATGAATTCGACGGCCTATTTTGGGGTCATCGGCAAACTGCCATGTTGCTCTTTATCCCTCATCTAGGTTTAGTAGATTGTGAACACAGGGGGGCCCCAAAACTGACCCCTGGGAACACCGCCGTGACACTTCCCCCCCCCTGATTTCTCCCCATTTTTTTGAAAAATCTCTCTGCTATTTTCACCTGCCTCTATCCAGGAAAAAATTTCTCCTCCATTTCCATGTGCTTTAATTTTTCCCCAATACTCTGATGTGGGGCCCGTCAAAAGCCTTACGAAGTCCATATACACAAATCATATTCCCTTACCATATCTACCCCTCAAATCCTTAGTGAAAAAAGTTAATAAATTTGAAGCAGAAACCCCCTTTTTAAAACCATGCTGAATTCGTTGATTAATTTTGCTTTTCAAGGTGGGTACAACTGCCTCGGCAAATTAAATTATTCCATAAATTTTTCCCCCCTAGGGGGTTACTTATTGGTCTATAGTTTGAAGCTAAGGACCTTCACCTGTTTTTAAAATAGGTATAAAATTTGCCATTTTCACTTATCTGGCACCATGCCAGTTTGTAGGATATTTTGAAAAGATTGCCAAAGGTTCAACTCCTCTTTACATTCCTTTAGAACCTTGCAAACAGTTCATCGGGGCCGGGGGATTTGTTAGTTTTTATTTATCATTTCCTAAGGACCATGTCACTTGTGACCCTAATATACACAGTTTATTATCGTCCTTTCTACAAATTTTATCATTACTGGAATATCCGGATCCCCCTTGAAAAAACTGAGAGGAATATGTTTTTAAAAATTCTACACATTTCCTTATCATGTCAGTGAGCTGACCCGAGGAATTTTGAGTGGGCCTATCTTTTCCCTGACTTCTTTGTATACCTGAAAAAACCTTTTTGGGGTTTGTCTTTTGATTTTCTTGCAACTTTAACCTCATAATCCTTTTTGCTTTCTAATTCCCCCTTTTTTTTTTCTCTTTTAACTGAATATATCGATTTCTCAATTGCCCCTCTCCTCTTTTGATTTGCCTAATATGCCTCTCTTTTGACCAAACAGATATTTTAATCTATTTTTCATCCATTTAGGATCATTTTTTTTTTGACTGTTTCCCCATTTGGAACATAATTTGACTGAGCAGCAGAACTATGCCCTGGAAAGCATCAAATCGGGAACCCTCCCACCTACCTGACCCTTATCAGGTCATTCCATTCAGCCCCCTAAGTAATTTTCAGTCCTATGAAATAACAAGCGAAAATCAGGACGAACTTGATTTCCATTATTAGGGGAATTCCATGATATAATAAAACTGATGATTTGTGTCCCTTTTCCCCCCCAACTCATCATTAACCTCAAGATATTTAAATTAGTGTTTCCCACTGGGAAAACCAAGTCAAGGAGGTTATTTCCCCCATTGGCTCGTCACAAACGTTTTAAAAAAAATCCGGATCGTATCAAAAAGTCCCCTACTCTAAATTTCCTGTCAAATTGCTCCACAATCTGTCTATAGTTGAAATCTCCCATTACAAAAACATTTTCGAGAATCCCTTTACGAATTTTCGCCCAAGAAGTTTACGCACCCCTTTCAAATTGGGGGCCCTGTAAATCACACCCAAAATTAGTTTTTTCCGGCCCTCGGAACTGTAACCAACAGATTCAGGGGCTGACGCTTCTTTTTAATATCTTGTCTAACACAAAAATTTTTAAATTGCCCTCTGACATACATCGTACCCCACACCTTTCCCTTTTGACCCTGTCATGTGGAATAATTTATACCTTGTATGTGAATTCAAGGGGGCATCTCTCATCTTTCAGATTGAGCCAGGTCTCTGTTTAGCAATAATATCAGTCCCTCCCCGAAATTTAATCTTAGCCACTATCTTTTTTCTTACACTCCGCTATTAGTATATAAACCTTAAGGGAGCACCCTTGCTGCCCTCTGCTGTCCCCCTTTTTTTGCTGACCTGATCTATTGTCTTTTTTTATAACTTAGCTGAAAAAGCCTTTTATACATTTACTGTTTCCAACCAAGTTGCAACCCGCTTTTTTCCCCCATACACCCATACCCATCTTCCATCATTTAAAATCATAGGCATTTCACCAAAGGGCCTTTTCAAACGAGTCTCAAGTGCTACCACCCCAGCCCCAGAGAGAGTACCCCATCCCTTGCATACAAACAGTTTTCCATAAAATTTTTCCAGTTGTCAAAGAAAGGGGTTTTCAAGTTCCTTGCAGATCTGTCTGCCAGAATTTACACCAATTGCCCTAGACAACCATTCAATTTCCTACTCCTTCTAGGCAAGATTCTACATATGATTGGGATCCTCCCTGTAGAATTAATGAATTATAGCCTGACCTGTACTTATTCTAGCAGTCTCTTCTCTACCTACCCTTCCCCAATATTCATTTCCACCAGCACTGAGACAGATAAGGGCTTGCTCCCATACCTGACATTGATATTATCAGCCTGTGACAATGTCCCCAACACAGACTCCAGGGAAGCACACTCTCTATGCTCTAATCTTCTAAGTTCCTATTACAAACAAGCACGGGTCAATGTTATCTTACTGAGAAGTAACATCAACAAGATGCGCCTTACCTCATGAAGAAGGGCAAGTACGCTACCTTACCATGATCACTGGCCAATGAAGTACCATTCATCCTGAAGAACAGAGGAAGCGATTTCTACTTCTGATCTTCTCTTTTAAACTTTCCTTACTCTGATGCGCCTATCCATTAATGTGAACTACTCTGGCACTGGTAGCAGAGGCTGGGCTGCACCTCACTGATGGTACGACGTTGCTGCTCCTCCATCTACAGCCTCCTCACAGCGAGGAGACAGGACTGCTACCTTCGCTGTTAGAAGTCTCATTCCCCACCAACTCTCAGCACCTCACACTCTCTCCCAGACCCATGAGGTGGACCTTCAGCCTGCCTTGCTCTCTCTCCTCCTGAGAGAAGGCAGACCTCCTCCATCAACTCTCCACTACAATTTTATAACAAACACTGCAGAAGCAAGCCATGCTTTTGTAACGTCCACACAATCCCCAGGCAAGCTCAGGGTTCTGTGACCTCGCGTGACGACTGACCATGAGGTCAGGGGTTACTGCAGGAGGTGCTGGGAGAGGAGGGGGGTTATGTTTCTGCTGGAGGTGGAGGGAGAGGGAGGGGGTTTGTTACTGGCAGGAGGTGGGGAGAGGAGGGGGTTGTTACGCAGGAGGTGGAGGAGAGGAGGGGTGATGTTACTGAGGGAGTGGAGGGAGGAGGGGGGTTAATGTTAACTGCAGGAGGTGGTAGGAGAGGATGTGGGGTTAGGTTACTGCAGGAAGGTGGAGAGAGAGGGCAGGGGAGAGATGTACTTGCAGTAGGTGGAGGTAGAGGAGGGGGTTATGTTACTGCAGGAGGTGGAGGAGAGGAGGGGGTTATGTCTACTGCAGGAGGTGGAGGGAGAGAGGAGTGGGGGGTGGTATGTTACTGCAGGAGGTGGAGGAGAGGACGGGGGGTATGTTACTGCAGGAGGTGGAGGAGAGGAGGGGGAGATGTTACTGCGGAGTCGGAGGAGAGGAGGGGGTTATGTTACTGCTGGAGGTGGGAGGACGAGAGGAGGGGGGTTATGAGATGCACTGCAGGATACGGTGGAGGAGAGGAGAGGGGAGATGTCTTACTGCAGAGAGGTGGAGGCGAGGGAGGGGGTTATGTTTACTGCAGGAGGTGGCTCCCTGGAAGGAGAGGAGGGGGGTATGTTACTGCTGAAGGTGGGGGCATGAGGAGAGGGGGAGATGTTTACTGCAGAGAGGTGGAGGAAGCTCGGAGGGAGGTTTATGTTTACTGCAGGAGGTGGAGGTAACAGAGGAGGGGGGTTATGTTATGCAGCGATGGTAGGTGAGCGCGCATCAGCGGAGAGTGTTGTGTCCTCTAGTGTAGTGTACCCGCGCCTCGCCCAGCTAAACTATGTTGCTAGAGCATCAGGGAGAGCGAAGAGGGGTATGTTACTGCTAGGAATCGCGAAGGAGGAGGAGCGCGGACGGTATGTATTACTGAAGGATCGGTGAATGGTATGGGAGTGGGGGGTATGTTACTGCAGCGAGGTGGAGGAGGAGGGGGAGTATGTTACTGGCAGTGAGGTGGAGGGAGAGGAGGGGGGTATGTTACTGCAGAAGGTGGAGCGAGAGGAGAGGGGGTATTGTTTACTGGCAGGACGCGGTAGGAGAGGGAGGGGGTGGTATGTTGTCTGCAGGAGTGTTGAAGGAGAGGGAGGGGGGTATGTTACGCGAGGAGGTGGAGGAGAGGAGGGGGGGTTATGTTACTAGCAGGAGGGTGAGGAGGGGAGGGGGGTATCGTTACTGAGAAGGTGGAGGGGGGGGAGGTAGGAGGGAGGGGGTAAGGTACTGCAGGACGCGAAGGAGTCAGGAGGGGACGGTTTGTCGATACTTGCAGGACGGTGAAGGAGAGGAGGGGGCGATAAGTTACTGACAGGAGTTGGAGGAGAGGTAGGGGGGATAGCTATGTTAATGCAGGAGGTGGAGAGAGCGAGGGGCGGTATGTTATGCAGGAGGTGGAGGAGAGGAGGGGGTTATGTTACTGCAGGAGGTGGAGGAGGGGACGGGGGGTTTGTTACTGCAGAGAGGTGCAGAGGAGAGGGAGGGGGCGTTATGTTACTGCGAAGTGTCGGAATGGCAGATGACGGGGGGTATGTTACTGCCAGGACGCGAAGGGAGAGGAGGGGGGTATGTTACTGCAGGTAGGTAGGAGTGGAGGGGAGAGATGTTACTGCAGGAGGCTGAGGAGAGGAGGGGGATGTGTATTTACTGCAGGAGGTGGTGAGGAAATAAGTATGGTATAAATACCGAAACATGGAAATATAAACATCATATGCAGATATGATGTTGTGATCCTTTAATTGACTCTATGTTAGCCTCACAGTGGGCTTTTGATTTCACAGTCACGATAACAGATCTACCTGGCAGTGGCACAAGGGAGCGCAGTAGTTGAGATTTATAGTCAGGTTCCAGAATGCTGAAGGTCAGGTGGCGAATGATGCAATCTGATGATGTACCGCGCTGGGGTTATAGAGTCTATATCTTGGGTGTACGACTTGGAAAAGGAGATTGCGATAAGTTTTGTGAGCAGAACCTTCTCAGTTGTTATTGCCATTCCTGTCGTTTTATGCGCGGGAGCGCATATGTAGGAAGTTTCTTGGCAAGATGGTTCAGCTATTGTTATAGAAGCCACTTCATGGTTTGAAGTTGTCGGATATGATTTAATGAGATTCCAGGATTCTTCGTTAATGGAGTGTTGTCTTCTGTGGCGGATAAGTCTTGAGTTTCTGTAGGTTATTTTGTTCCAATAAAAGAGGTCTGTGTTGGAAATTACGGCTGTTGTTACCCCAGACAGGGCATTTCCTTGTGTCGTCGCAGGACATGCTTGGTATTGGAGTTCTGAAATAGCGTGTTTGGCGGTCCCTTGAATGTTTCGCCGCACGTAATAATTTGTTGTGTCAGTCATTACAAGGGATTATGTATACCCCCTGCAGAGAGGGGGAAGGCTTTGTCCTGTCTATCACTGGTAAGTGTTGATGGTCGTGGTGTGTGGATGAGTAGAGACTTGGGAAGAGGTATTGGAAACATGATTTGTAGATGTATGGTTCTCAGAGAACCGACATATCGTTGATAAATTAGACACCCGCGCACAACTCTTGGGTAATCATAACGGTAGATTGAGGAAACGTCTTCACCACACAGTGACTTCCATCAGTCCATACAAAGGAGAAACTTGAAGCAACAGGAGGAGAATGAGGATAATCAGTACCTCAACCCTGATGAGTCGATGTGTCTCAGTCAATCAATACTTGAATAGGATTGTTGCGACTGTAACACAGCGGGACTCAAGGTGAGGGATGAGTACTCTCATTCTCCTCCGGTTCTTCAAGTTTCTGCTTTGTATGGGCCTGATGAAGCCACTGCCACCACGTGTGGTGAAAAAGTTTTCCTCAATACAGATACCCAAGAGTTGTACATGTGTCTAATTATTTGAGAAAGATTGTGTCTTGAAAACGTGTTTGGGCAATGAGGACGTTGGTGGGGAGGATATTGAATCTCTTCTTGGCAGTGTCTTCTGGGGTGTGTTGAAGATGTTATAATGCACGTCATCTGCAGTCTATGATGTGAAGTGAGTGAGGATAGCGTGTTTTAGAAAATACTTGTTGACTAATCTATCGTGCATTCTTCTTCAAGAACACTTCATTGCTGCAGATTCTGAGATTGCACCGTAGGAATAAAGCCTAATAATTACACACGCTGTAGTTTTGGTGTACAATGGTGAGAGTAGAAGTGGAGAAGCATCGGTTTGGTGGGTCGGGTTTTCGATGATAAACTTTAAGAAAACGAAGTTCGTGCGGTCAGCTTTGCAGAGAACAGAAAACATCAAGGACAAGGAAGAAGAGTGTTGTCGTCTTGCTGCCTTACATCAGTGTGAAACTGGGATTGAAGACGGACAAACTTCTTCCTTTCCTGTGATAGTGTTAGGTACACATAAAATCACTAGATTCTCTCTACTCTTGCGATGCCATGTTGTAATACTATGTAATAATAAATCTCTCTTGCGCACATTAAATGTCTTATTTTACGTGAATAAAGACATTTTCATTAATCTATGAATTTTGATTCAAAATTATATAGAAACAGTTACATAGCATTATTAACATTATTTACATTACACCCACGGAATAAAAATTGACATAAATATGGAGATTTGTTGTAACTTAGTCAATGATTGTGACCAGACCTATGGAGTTCATTACCTCAACGATCGTAATGTCACGTTTGCTCAAACAAACCATCTATGGGCGGGGATAGACCGCGATCAGAGATTCTCAAAACTCAGACCGTCGCGTTAGCCACTGGACCGCTAGCCACAATAAGATTCGTCCAAACTAGGTTTATTTCTACACCATAGGAAGTTATCATAGGCACCACTGTGGTACCACAAATTGCAAGTTTTTACAGGACGAATCTCCAGCCAGCGTGGCCATGTCGACTCTAGCTTCAAGTCCCATACAAAGCCGTTACATGACTACGAAATCGTAATGGAGTGGCTACGCGGACGGTCTGGCAGTTTTGACTCTCTGATCGCGGGTTTCTATTTATAACGGGCTTGTTTGGTAGGCTGTAGCAAGCGCGGTAGTTAATTGATAAACTCTTCGGAAGGATTCTTACTTTATTGTTAATGTAGTGGGGGGTACACAGGCTTGTGTTGTTTGAGCTCCCCCCCCCCCCCCCCCCCCCCCCCCCCCCCCCCCCACCCCCCCCCCCCCCCCCCATGGCCCGGGAGGGCAATGCGGAGTGACGAGCTGGGTCGTACTGTGTGTGCCTGCCAAGGCGCCGCTGAGTGAGTGAGGTGTGAGGCAAGGTCTGGGCATACTGAAGTGGCAAGGCTCTAGGTGGTCATGCACCAGCTTGGCGCACAAATATGATACTAAGCTGGCAGACAGCTGGGCTGTCTGTGCAGCACAGTACAGGCTGTCTACATACGCTCGGCCCCTACCGCACGTCGTCCCGATGCGGGAACAATACTGGTGGTTAAGAATCTGTCTCTCTCTACGTAGCGAACAGGGCACAGAACACAACTAAAAACATATATATATACATATGGACATGGAAAAAAACTTCCTACAGGGAGGGAAGAAAAAAACATGTGAGGGTGTGCTAAACATCGTTGGTATTAGGCAGTGCGCATTGAAGTGGCCATCATTGGCACAGCTTTCCATTGAGTCTGGACAGAAACTGCTCAAAACAGGAGACATTGCTGTGGCTGAGCTGTGACATAACAGGTTTCGGGATCTCCTCTGGAACGGTGAAACAGTCATGTAGGAGTCACTGCAGGTTTCCACTCAACCTGGGGCACAACACGCTGGTGCCCTCGGATGAGGCTGTCGACAAAACTCTCGGCAATGGGCAGGACTTCTGGCAATGCGTAACTCAGGTGGACATTCTCGACTGGTACTGTCGCTGCGGCTGTCACTGCCGGCAAGCGGTGGAGCTTGGAGTGAGTTGTGGAGCGAGTCGTGGGCAGAAGAGAGACTGGGAACGAAACATCTGGATCGTAGCATCAGACACCAGACTGCAGTGAGAGAGGCTAGCAGTCAAAGTGACTCATCTTCTTTGTGCAGGCTGCTCACTGAAGCTTTTGACTCGGAGGCTGACCACAGTGTGTCCATTTCTCCTCGGAGTTGGAGTTATTAGCAGAGGTTAGTCTAAGCGTCCCCAGAATCTTGTTTCTCATACACATAACTGCACTCATGACGGTCTGGAGGTGGAGTGAAACAAAATCTCGATGGGAATCGTTGCAGGTACGATTCTGCAAGAAACATCACGTGCAGCGACGAGCATAAAAGCTTTCTGTAAAAGAGGGCTCGGTCACTCGGAGCTGTCTTGGACATCAGCTGTCAAAACCTACTGTACACGGTGGTATGACCTTAGCCAGTGGTGCTACTAGGTCTGGCTCAGACCTCACTGGACACACGGAAAACTTTACACACACCGCTGCTTACAAAACATGGCTTAACTAGCAGTATGATGCTTTTCTGTGCATAAACTGACACTAAGACATATACTATAATGTTGAGTACACTGACTGTGAGGAATTAATAACACACGACATATATTTTCTCTCAATCTTCTCGACAATTATTAAAAATATTAACTAGAAACACTCGATGTGACATCATGTGATGTCAGGCGCTTGATGCGTCTAGCAGATATATCAAAGGTGACGTCAGCAGACATCTACGATGGTGACGTCAGCAGACATCTCGAGGGTGACACGTCAGCAGACATCTCGAGTGACGTCCAAGCAGACTTCTCTGGTGATGTCAGCAAGGACTTATCAAGGTGACATAGTCAGGCAGCATGTGACGTCATGAAGTCGGGCAGCAGTATGGGTGACGTCAATGTGATGCGGGCAAGCAGACCACAGCATGTTGGACCTTTGGACATCTGGTAACTCACGTAGCTCGTAGGTCTACGTGACATCGCCCACACCCACGTGGCGTCGCGATCCACGTGGCGTCGTGATCTACGTGGCATGCTGATCCACGTAGCTTCGAGTGGCCTCGGGCACTCGGATACACAGCTCTGGCAATGAATCACATGAAAAACAGCAGAAAACACAGCAGAGGGAGTGGGCAGTGTGAGTGTATGGTAGACAGGTGAGCGTGAGTAGGGCGAGCATGGGCAAGGTGAGGAACAGCCACTTCCTCTCCTCTCCTCCCCCACCCACAAAGACGTAGAGAACTCACACTGGATGCAGAAATCACCACAAAACTCACCTCTGGCTTGCTGAAACGGCTGTGCTGAGCTAAAACAACAACAACAGCAACATACAAGTGACGCTGAACATAAAAACACGTGCCCTGAGGGATCACGGGGACGTGGGACACCTGTAGGAGTGGGGTCCCCCCCTGGAGACCGCCACTCACAATTCTCGAAGAAATTCGGCAAATTTCGGCCTGGATCCTGCTTGTACCTGTGTCTGGATGCTCAAACGTGCAGACACGACATCAGGATAACTTGTTGAGAGACGGATGCTTCTTCATGGGATGATGAAGTGAAGATGACTTCATCCCTCTTCCTTCCTCGCTTTGGGCAAACACACCGCTGTGACCATTTATAATGGGCTTGTTTTGGTAGCGGGGTGTGAATGATACGTCTTCGGAGGCTTCTTACTTTATTGTTAATGTCGTGGTGGGTACACAGGCTTGTGTTGTTTGAGCCCATGGCCCGGGAGGGCCATGCCACGAGAGAGAGCTGGGAGTACTTGTGTGTTCCTGCTAGGCCGCTGTGTGAGTGAGGGTGAGGCAAGTCTGGGCATACTGAAGTGGCAAGGCCTCTAGGTAGCAGCACCAGCATGGTGCGAAATATGAACTAAGCTGGCAGACAGCATGGGCTGTCTGTCCAGACAGTACAGGCTGTCTACACTATCCCCGCCCGTGGTATGGTGAGTTCATTACCTTTGTAATTGAGTTGATTACCTCTAACTTGCTCAGCTATCAAAACTTTGGAGTCCAGTCCCTGGACCCATTATGTACCTCTGTAATCTTTCGACTACCGCCCACAGGATAGGTATGGGGTGCATATTAAACTAATCCAAGCGGCTCTGTAGGAGTGTCGGAAGAATTACGTTTTCTGTAGTCACACACTGGGGGATAATTGTAGATAAATATTCCTTTTGTATGCCTTTAATTTATTTATTTATTTATGTCTTTGCAAATAGTACATTGAGTTTACATATTTACAATAATGGATTGCAATGCAGTGTGTGTTTATTATGCCTAGGCATTATGGGCCGACTTAACATTGTCTTACTGACTCCTTAACACTAAGAATTACAGTAGAATATTTATTATATCATAGTTATCACAGTAGATTATTTATTTTTTTTTATTCGCCGGTACTCTCCCGGACCGGGTCTTTTCCAAGAGCGGTGACCCGGCCTTGGCTCCCTGTCTGGGGAGTATCTCCAGACCTAAGTCTCCCATGGGAGGAGGTACAAGTACCCCCTCATCTTTAGGACCAACTGTCCCCAGGACTAGCCACAGTCCCCACCCTCACAGGGCTTAGGGAGAAGCTATATTCATATATTCACGACTTAGTGCTTCTTTTTTATTATGATAATAATAATAATAATAACTTGCAATAATAATTTGTAATAATAACTTGTAATAATCATTTTTAATAATAAAAAAATAATAATACTAGTAATAATAATATGACTCAAGAAATCGTAATGACACGATTGCGAGTTCAATCCCGGCCGGGAGTATGGTTAGTAATAATAATAATTTGTCAGAGCAATTCCTTCAAAAAATTTAATGAGAAGGAATTTTGGGGTCTTTATCACTGTATCACTGTGGAGCAACTTGTACAAAATGTAAGGTGTTTGTTTTTAATTTTATAACCAAAAACCTACCCTTGTTTACATAGTGGGTGGGTGGCAGGCTGCTTCCCTACCCATAATGGTGGGGGGGCCGGCTGGTTCCCCCTACACTGCATAGGGGGGGGGGGCCCTTGGCTTCCCAACTCATAGGGGGGTGGGGGGGCCCAGGCTGGCTTTTACACCAAGGGGGTGGGGGGGCCGGGCTGGTTTCCTACACTACATAGTGGGGGGGGGCCGGGCTGCTTCCCTACACTACATGGGGGGTGGGAGGGCCCAGGCTGGTTTCCCCCTACACTACATAATGGGGGGGGTGGCTGGGTTTAGTTTCCCCTACATACTATGGGTGGGGGGCCAGGCGGCTTCCCTACCACATAGAGGTGGGGTGGCCACTGGCTTCCCTACACTACATAAGGGGGTGGGTGGCCGGGCGGGCATCCTACACTACAAGGGGTGGGGGCCAGTTGGTTTTTTCTACAACTTGGGGGTGCCAGGCTGGCTTCCCTACACTACTAGGGGGGGGATGGGCCAGGAGGGCTTCCCACACTACAAAAGGGGTGGGGGGCCAGGCTGGTTTCCCCTTTTCACAAAAGGTGGGGGGGCCCGGGCTGCTTCCCTACATACAAAGGGTGGTGGCCAGGCTGGCTTCCCTACCTACAAAATGGGGGGGGTGGCCGGGTGGTTTCCCTACTTTTTACAAATGGTGGGGGGGCCAGGCGGGTTCCCTACGCTACTTTATTTTTATAATCAAGGGGAACGCAACCCCGTAGGATTAAACAGCGCCCAGGGGGGGGGGGAGTGGAATCTTTAGGCTTAATTCGGGAACTGAGCCGATCCAATTTAAATCAAGAGCCCCCCACCAACATCAAGGAACCTTCCAGAGGGGGCTCCCCAAGCTAATAATGGGTGGGGTGGCCAGGCTGGCTTCCCCACCTACATAATGGGTGGGGTGGCCAGGTTTCCTTCCCTCACTACAAATGGGGGGTGGGCCGGCTGGCCTCCCTACGTACATAATGGGGGGGTGGCCAGGCTGGGTTCCCCATACATAAAGGGTGGGGTGGCCAGGCGGCTCCCCCACTACATAATGGGGGGGTGGGCCCGGCTGGCTTTCCCCACACTACAAATGGGTGGGGTGGCCAGGGGCTTCCCTATGCTAATAATGGTGGGGGGGCCAGGGTGGCTTCCCACGCTACATAATGGGTGGGATGGGCCAGGGGTGGCTTCCCTCATACATAATTGGTGGGGTGGCCCCCCTGGTTCCCTACGCTACATAATGGGGGGGGGCCCGGGTGGTTTCCCTACACTACATAGTGGGTGGGTCCAGGCTGGCCCTTTCCCCACATTTAAATGGGGGGATGGGAGGCGGGTTCCCTACACACATGTGGGGGGGGCCAGGCTGGGTTCCCTACACTAATATAGGGGGGTGGCCAGGGGGCTTCCCACACTACATAGTGGGTTTTGGGTGGCCAGGGTGGGTTCCCAAAGCTTCTATGGGGGGTTTCCCGCGGCTTCCTACACTACATAAGGGGCAGGGGGGCCAGGCTGGGTTCCCTACACTACATAGTGGGGGGGGTGGCCAGGGTTTGGGTTTTCCTTACATACAGGGGGGGGCCAGGGGTGCTTTCCCCACAAATAGTGGTGGGGGGCCAGGCTGGCTTCCCTACATACTATGGGTGGGGGGCCAGGCGGCTTCTCTACAACATGTGGGGGGGTGGGCCCGGCTGGCTTCGCTACAAATCAAGGGAGGGTGGCCCGGCTGGCTTCGCTACCCACATAGGGGGGAGGGGGCCCGGCGGCTTCCCTACAGACATAGGGGTGGGGGGCCCGGCGGGTTCCCTATGCTACATAGGGGGGGAGTGGCCAGGCGGCTCCCACATACATTGGGTGGGGTGGGAGGCTTTCTTTTCTACACTACATAGTGGGGGGGTTTGGCCAGGGGTGGCTTTCCCCACACTCAAGGGGTGGGGGGGCCCGGGGTGGTTTCCCCCCACTACTAGTGGGTGGGGGGGCCAGGGGGCTTCCTACACTACATAGTGGGGGGGTGGGCCCGGCTGGCTTCCCTAACTCCATTGGGTGGGTGGCCAGGTGGCTTCCCTACACTACTAGTGGGGGGTGGCCAGGCTGGCTTCCCACACTACATAGGGGGGGGGTGGCCAGGCTGCTTCCCTCACACATATGGGGGGGGGTGGCCCGGCTGCTTCCCTACACTAATAGTGGGTGGGTGGCCAGCTGGCTTCCCTACACTACATAGGGGGGATGGCAGGCTGGCTTCCCTACATCATGTGGGTGGGGGGGCCCGGGTGGCTTCCCACCACCCTACCTACCACACCCCTGTCTGCAAAAAATATTTTCCCTTTTTCCTACATTAAGCAAAAATATTTAAAGGGAAGTACTGATGTTTGCAATGCATTTTTTCACATATAGCATCTTTGTTATGTGTGTGGGTGGGGTGGCCAGGGGGCTACCCCACCTACCTTCTTATAGTAAATGCTACTCGCCCTTTTTCCCAACATTAAGACTACAATATTTTTAGGTAAAAAAGGATGTACTGTGTGTGTTTTTTCTTTTTATTTTTTTTTTTAGTGCCAAGTTTCTATTCTAACTTAATAATGTTACAAAAAATTGTCACTGGTATTTATATACATTTAAAGTGGAAAAAAAAAGGCGTTCTGCTTTTGGCAGTACCTGGAACCTAACTACCATTTAAGTATACTCAAAGAATAAAAACGCCATAATAAGGCAATTGAGGGGGACAGCGGCAGAACACTCCGCCATTTACTCCCCCTAGTATTTTTTAAAAAAATGTTGTGTTTTTGTGTTTGGTGCGGGGGCCGTAACCATAGGGGTTGTGGTCAAGACAATGAAAAAATTTTATAGTAAGAATGACACTGGCCACATGGGTGGTGGCCCGCGCCCACTCTTTTTTGCTGCCCTTTTTTCGTTTTCTCTGTTTTCATGTTTTCTAATTCTTTTTTTTCGATTGTACACAAATACTTCTCTTTGGGTGAGGCATTGTGTAGAAATTTTTACAATATAAGAAATTATGCTCCCAAAGGGTCTGCTGCGATCACTCAAGCGGCACAAAACCCCTTCCTTTTGACTCTTGACGCATGGTCATAGACGTACCTACCCACCCAGAGGGTTACCAATTTCTATTTTGAACATTGGCACAAAACCAGAAAAAAATGTTAAAAAGCAAAAAAGACAAAAACATTTTATTTATTATATACAAATATTATAATTGTAGGTTTAGGTTTTTAGACAGCAACCATCCGGAGGACTCCGCCTGCCAAGTAGTGTAAAACGAAAGCCGTGTTTTTACAGATGGAAGGGGCGATGCTTTTTTTCTGTCCAAAATATGTAAATTACACAGTCTTGCTACTTCTACTTACACAGGGCACAACACAACAAGTCACATTTTTTTATACACATTTACTGAGTTTTTTTTTTTTATCTTAATAGTTTTGGTCTTATTACTTTTCCTTTTATATCCAAGGGGAAGGGAATAAGAATCTTTTCCCCC
>NW_026479223.1:0-10028 GCF_026875155.1 Cherax quadricarinatus | reverse complement strand
CCCAATAAAGGGGTTTTAACCCTTCTAAATGTTACTTTGCTAAACTCAACGCACGTCAAGTATTAAAAACCATTCGTCTCCATTCACTCCTATCAAACACGCTCGCGCACGCCTGCTGGAAGTCCAAGCCCCTCGCACACAAAACCTCCTTTCCCCCCTCCCTCCAACCTTTCCTAGGCCGACCCCTACCCCGCCTTCCTTCCACTACAGACTGATACACTCTTGAAGTCATTCTGTTTCGCTCCATTCTCTCTACATGTCCGAACCACCTCAACAACCCTTCCTCAGCCCTCTGGACAACAGTTTTGGTAATCCCGCACCTCCTCCTAACTTCCAAACTACGAATTCTCTACATTATATTCACACCACACATTGCCCTCAGACATGACATCTCCACTGCCTCCAGCCTTCTCTCGCTGCAACATTCATCACCCATGCTTCACACCCATATAAGAGTGTTGGTAAAACTATACTCTCATACATTCCCCTCTTTGCCTGCAAGGACAAAGTTCTTTGTCTCCACAGACTCCCAGTGCACACTCACCCTTTTTTCCCTCTTCAATCTATGATTCACCTCATCTTTCATAGACCCATCCACTGACACGTCCACTCCCAAATATCTGAATACATTCACCTCCTCCATACTCTCTCCCTCCAATCTGATATCCAATCTTCATCACCTAATATTTTTGTTATCCTCATAACCTTACTCTTTCCTGTATTCACTTTTAATTTTCTTCTTTTGCACACCCTACCAAATTCATCCACCAATCTCTGCAACTTCTCTTCAGAATCTCCCAAGAGCACAGTGTCATCAGCAAAGAGCAACTGTGACAACTCCCACTTTGTGTGATTCTTTATCTTTTAACTCCACGCCTCTTGTCAAGACCCTCGCATTTACTTCTCTTACAACCCATCTATAAATATATTAAACAACACGGTGACATCACACATCCTTGTCTAAGGCCTACTTTACTGGGAAATAATTTCCTCTTTCCTATGTACCTAACTTGAGCCTCACTATCCTCGTAAAAACTCTTCACTGCTTTCAGTAACCTACCTCCTACACCATACACCTGCAACATCTGCCACATTGCCCCCCTATCCACCCTGTCATATGCCTTTTCCAAATCCATAAATGCCACAAAGACCTCTTTAGCCTTATCTAATACTGTTCACTTATATGTTTCACTGTAAACACCTGGTCCACACACCCCCTACCTTTCCTAAAGCCTCCTTGTTCATCTGCTATCCTATTCTCAGTCTTACTTTTAATTCTTTCAACAATAACTCTACCATACACTTTACCAGGTATACTCAACAGACTTATCCCCCTATAATTTTGGCACTCTCTTTTGTCCCCTTGCCTTTATACAAAGGAACTATGCATGCTCTCTGCCAATCCTAGGTACCTTACCCTCTTCCATACATTTATTAAATAATTGCACCAACCACTCCAAAACTATATCCCCACCTGCTTTTTAACATTCTATCTTTATCCCATCAATCCCGGCTGCCTTACCCCTTTCATTTTACCTACTGCCTCACGAACTTCCCCCACACTCACAACTGGCTCTTCCTCACTCCTACAAGATGTATTTCCTCCTTGCCCTATACACGAAATCACAGCTTCCCTATCTTCATCAACATTTAACAATTCCTCAAAATATTCCCTCCATCTTCCCAATACCTCTAACTCTCCATTTAATAACTCTCCTCTCCTATTTTTAACTGACAAATCCATTTGTTCTCTAGGCTTCCTTAACTTGTTAATCTCACTCCAAAACTTTTTCTTATTTTCAACAAAATTTGTTGATAACATCTCACCCACTCTCTCATTTGCTCTCTTTTTACATTGATTCACCACTCTCTTAACCTACTCTCTTTTTCTCCATATACTCTTCCCTCTTTGCATCACTTCTACTTCGTAAAAACTTCTCATATGCTAACTTTTTCTCCCTTACTACTCTCTTTACATCATCATTCACCAATCGCTCCTCTTCCCTCCCGCACCCACTTTCCTGTAACCACAAACTTCTGCTGAACACTCTATCTAACACTACATTTTTAAACCTACCCCAGCCCATCTATCCTCCAATAGCTGTTTATATCTTTCCCTAACTGCCTCCTCTTTTAGTTTATAAACCTTCACCTCTCTCTTCCCTGATGCTTCTATTCTCCTTGTATCCCATCTACCTTTTACTCTCAGTGTAGCTACAACTAGAAAGTGATCTGATATATCTGTGGCCCCTCTATAAACATGTACATCCTGAAGTCTACTCAACAGTCTTTTATCTACCAATACATAATCCAACAAACTACTGTCATTTCGCCCTACATCATATCTTGTATACTTATTTATCCTCTTTTTCTTAAAATATGTATTACCTATAACTAAACCCCTTTCTATACAAGTTCAATCAAAGGGCTCCCATTATCATTTACACCTGACACCCCAAACTTACCTACCACACCCTCTCTAAAAGTTTCTCCTACTTTAGCATTCAGGTCCCTACCACAATTACTCTCTCACTTGGTTCAAAGGCTCCTATACATTCACTTAACATCTCCCAAAATCTCTCTCTCTCCTCTGCATTCCTCTCTTCTCCAGGTGCATACACGCTTATTATGACCCACTTCTCGCATCCAACCTTTACTTTAATCACATAATTCTTGCATTTACACATTCATATTCTCTTTTCTCCTTCCATAACTGATCATTCAACATTACTGCTACCCCTTCCTTTGCTCTAACTCTCTCAGATACTCCAGATTTAATCCCATTTATTTCCCCCCACCGAAACTCCCCTACCCCTTCAGCTTTGTTTCGCTTAGGACCAGGACATCCAACTTCTTTTCATTCATAACATCAGCAATCATCTGTTTCTTGTCACCGCACTACATCCACGCACATTCAAGCATCCAGTTTTATAAAGTTTTTCTTCTTCTCTTTTTTAGTAAATGTCTACAGGAGAAGGGGTTACTAGCCCATTGCTCCCGGCATTTTAGTCGCCTCATACGACAACGCATGGCTTACGGAGGAAAGATTCTTTTCCACTTCCCATGGACAATAGAAGAAATAAAGAAGAACAAGAGCTATGTAGAAAAAGGAGAAAAACCTAGTGTATGTATATATATATATATATATATATGCATGTGCATGTCTGTGAAGTGTGACCAAAGTGTAAGTAAGGAGTAGCAAGATATCCTCGTTATCAGCGTGTTTATGAGACAGAAAAAGACACCAGCAATCCTACCATCATGCAAAACAGTTACAGGTTTCTGTTTCACAGTCATCTGGCAGGACGGTAGTACTTCCCTGGGTGGTTGCTGTCTACCAACCTACTACCTATATATATATATATATATATTATATATATATATATATATATATATATATATATATATATATATATATATTGGTGTGTGTGTGTGTGTGTGTGTGTGTGTGTGTGTGTGTGTGTGTTTACATACATTTTTTACGGATACATTCATATAGAAGTGGGGCGCCACACCCAAGTCAGGAGCTGTTGGTGCCACCTCAGAACGTTCTATAAATTATGGACAACACACCACGAGATACTTAATCCAGGAGGGTTTTGAAGCATTAAATTGAATTTTTTAATATCTTTTTTCTTTATTTATAATCTAGTGGGGAATCTTAACAAGGCAGTTCATGGGAGTCCCTAGCGGGTCTGAGCAAGGAAAGACTAGAAATATAATTTCCTTGGTGAGATGTAATGAATATTTTAGGCTTCAAAGATGTTATGATGTTGTGACTTGAGGTTGTTATATGTGGGCCTCTGGGACGCCAGATGCAACAACCTGGTTGATCAGAGAGTAAGCCAGGAAGCTTGGCGTCAAGCCGGGTTGCCAGGCGTGACGTTATCACCCCCAAGTCCTTGACATTAGTTTTTCGTTCTACTGTGTGGTTAGGATGCTAAAACGATTTTTTTTACCTTTTAAATACATATTCTTCGTCAGCATAAAATTTAGTACTCCTGGAGTGATTTAAAAGAAAGTGAAAATCCACCCGAAAAACGCTGAACCATTAACTCTTAAGAAGAGGAAGATATCACAGAAGACAAGAGGTTATCCTTCACCACAGGGATTCCCAACCTCTTGTATGCCCCGCACTCCTAGGGAATATTTGAATAATGTTGCACCACCTACAAAAGTAATATCGCATTTGAAGATGAAGAAGTAAAATTTTAATTTTTGAATCAAAATTGAACCAAATACAGTATGCGGGTGAACAGATTGAACTCGAAAAATAAGCTTTTAATTCAGTGCACGCACCCCCTGGGGGGAGGGCGAGCACCCCAGGCTGGGAACCCCTGAGTCTAACAGAATTATTACTAGTCCAGACGTGTGGTCCAAAATCTGGCGCTTGACTCTACAAAAACAGATAAGCAAACACATCCACACACAGGGTAACAACATCTCAGTTATATGACCTGGTTACTACTATTTTTATAGTCTTATAACCAGATTAGATAAAGTTGCTGCAGTGAGAGGAGACAGAACATTATTCGCTTAAAACTCCCTCTGAACTTAAAATTAATGGAGATTCTGTTGTTCAAGTTGGCTTTCACAAAGGCGCGCCAGCGTTATAGTGAATTAACTCACGACGTACATGCACAGCTGTTGAAGTTTTGTAATGAACGCGTCTCCCTGAGTGAAAGAGAGAGGCACTGCACGACGAGGTAGTTACCAGTTACACTGCATTTGACGAATATCAGTGTCCTTAATAACTAAGGATAAGATTTTGTATGTGTGTGTGTGTGTGACAGCAATTACATTACAAAGCTGTGATTCAACAACCATTGGAAGGTTTAATACAAGCCTAGAGGGTGTGTCTATGTATGTATTTTCCTATTTTAGAGATAAAGTCTTTTTGCGCGGTGGTGTACAAGTTACATGCAGCCCTAAGAACCCTGCCGTTATCGTCTCCCATTGCTCCGCGTCCTTTTCTGTTAAATAATTTGTCTCTGCCTTACAAAGCCTTTTAATTGAGAGACTTTAGATATTCGATATATAATAAACCAACCTGTCACCAACCATTAGGAATTACTTTAGATCTCAAGTGTTGGTAAACACAAGTTTGGTGCACATGTGTATGGGTTGTAAATTGTACAAGTCTCTACCAACAGAGCCACCTTACACCACCTGCTGGCGAGTCTCCCAGCGCTATAGTGAGACAAGGGTAAGAGCCCTGAGATTGCAAGAGCACAGAACAAGTTTCTCTAATCATCGTTAAATGCAACGCGCTGTGCGGATACTTTGTACCAACTTAAATACTTCTAGAAACTCTGGAGCCTTTCTCTTATTACGTAGAAGTTTTCCTCCAGGATGTGACCCACAGCAGTCGACGAATACGGGAGGTCAATATTCACTCCAGAAAGTTGAGTAACGTAAGTGTAATCAGATTTGCCCATACGTTCCTTAAGGTCTGGCAATCAAACTGTAGTTCGATAGCGAGTCGATGCTTTCACCAGTGAGCTTCGGGTCACACTAAAAACAGATTAAAAGAGGAAAGAGGAAGAGGTTGTTTCTTGGGTAAAGAGGATGCAAGAGCTACAGTGATTGGCAGAGATTCTCCAGCATGTGATGGAAACTTCTGCTGGTCTTCCAGTGAAGCCTTAAAAACTAGCTATATATCAGTGATATCTCTCCACCTCTCCAGAGGATGATGAAAGGGAGGACCAGTGATGTCTCTTCACCTCTCCTCCAGAAGACAGAATGAGAGGGAGGACCAATGATATCTTTCCACCTCTCCTCCAGAAGACGAGGATGAGAGGGAGACCAGTGATGTCTCCCCACCTCTCCTCCAGAGGATGAGAGGGAGGACCGGTAATGTCTCCCCACCTCTCCTCCAGAGGATGAGAGGGAGAACCAGTGATTGTCTCCCCACCTCTCCTCGAGAGGATGAGAGAGAGAACCAGTGATGTCTCCCCACCTCTCTCAGAAGGTGAGAGGAAGGAACAAGTGAGGCTGTGGGTGTGGCGTGTGTGGTAGCTAATGAACCTGGGATATCCGGCCCCAACCCCACATCGTCCCTTTCTCTCTCGCACTTTCATCTCTCTCTTGCTCCTCCGTTCCCTCCGTCTCGCTCTTCCTTATAACTAGCTGTTGTTCTCGCTATGTAACGATCATATTGGGTGTTTCACTTGTAGGAGGCTCCGAGATGGTACTCCCGTAGTTGCAACCGTCTTGTTTGTATATTATGTCTATAGTAAACGATAACTCGGGACCTCCTGCGAGTGAAACGCCCTGTATAAACATGGAATAACAGCACATTGCTGATGTATCCACTTCTTATTAAACGCAACTATCTTGCGTTTCTTCTGCCCTTCTCCGTATATTTTCCGTTACTTGCACTTCCATATTCCTCCTTGTTCAGTCCATTCTTCTGTGTTTTCTGTTCTCTATCCCCCACCTCTACCCCTCTTAAGATTTTTTTTTATCATAAGACGCCAATTCTTAAGCGTTTTTATTCAAACGTTCTTTCTGTCGTTCTCTCTCCATATTCTCTTAAACGTTTCACACATAGCAAACTTATGATATTTCGGTTTTGTCCTAGATCATCAAGTCAGTGTTTAAATGGTCCAGGAGGGACAGAAACATCGTCATAATTTTTCTCTCCTAAGTGGAAGATATTTGTTAGTTCCAGCCACAGTATTGTGACTCATTTTTCTACACCAGATGTCTCACTCCTGCTTCATTTTATTTTTTTTAATCAGTATTAGCTCTTCAAGTTTTACGTTTCATGTTTACGTCTTTTTACTTTCAAATTGCACTTCATAGTTTTTTAATGTTAGCTCAGTTTAGTGTATCTGAAGACAGAATGTTTACTAAGGCACGCAAGGCCCTGTGACTGGCTCTTGTAAAGGAGACCTCTGACTCCTGGCGAGACCAAATCATGTCTGCAAAATTGCTAAAAAAAACCTATGCCCAGAATATTTAGCTCTGTTCCACAAGGCACAGTACTCGCCTTCATCCTGTTTTTTTTTTTTTTGGCTGTCCCCCACTGTACCCAACTGGGAGTCACCACTGAAATGGGCAAAGCTGAGGCCAGTAACACTGTGATGTTACTGAGACAATGTGCGGTTTAAGCTATTTCACTGAGATGTTTCGTCTACCAGGAAGCATATGAAGACCTGATGGGCGAAATATCATCTCAATAAAATGCCATAACCTGTGCATTGTGTCTGTAGAACATACTTGTCGGTACACAATGCCGTGTGATGCACATTATTATTATTATTATTATTATCATCATCATCATCATCATCATCATAAAGAGCTAAACCCGTAAGGGTCATACAGCATCGCATACACAGTAATACTGAGAATCTGTTTTAAGAGTAAAACTAAAGGTTACCTAATTTAGGTGCAGAAAGGGAGTACGATAATTTATTGCATTGTTAACCGTAATGCTGATTTGTTTTCGGTGTTGCAGAATATGCACGAACAACTGCTGTGGCTTGTACTTTTGAAGTTTGTTAATATTATTTGCAGACTTGATGTTTGTTGAATATATAGACGGCATAAGTTTGAAACAGGGAGCACCTTAATAGAGGTTCAAACACGTTGACTTGTTTGGTTTGTTGTAGGTTAAACCTTCGGAAATTGTCACCAGTGTTTATATGTTCCTAATGCGACCGTTGTCTATATTTGTATTACTGCCTCACACTCGTGGAAGTCTGTATTCATTAAGAACTGCACGAAACCCCTTTCACGTGCCTAGATATACTACAGAGAAGGAGCTTAGACATCGGTGAAATTCCACAGACACTTAAAACAACGGATATTGCCCACTCCATAAAGGTGGCAGCAAAGCATTAGCTAAAAACTATAGACCAATAGCTCTAACGTCCCACATCATAAAAATCTTTGAAAGAATACTAAGAAGCAGATTGCAACCACTTGGATTCCCAAAAAACTGCACAATCCAAGGCAACATTAGTTCAGAGCGGGTCGCTCGTACCTCTCCCAACTACTGGATCACTGTATTACCTGGAGTTTACCTGGAGAGAGTTCCGGGGGTCAACGCCCCCGCGGCCCGGTTTGTGACCAGCTCCTGGTGGATCAGAGCCTGATAAACCAGGCTGTTACTGCTGGCTGCACGCAATCCAACGTACGAGCCAGAGCCCGGCTGGTCAGGTACCGACTTTAGGTGCTTGTCCAGTACCAACTTGAAGACTGCCAGAGGTCTATTGGTAATCCCCCTTATGTATGCTGGGAGGCAGTTGAACAGTCTCGGGCCCCTGACACTTATTGTATTGTTCTCTAACGTGCTAGTGACACCCCTGCTTTTCATTGGGGGGGATGTTGCATCGTCTGCCAAGTCTTTGCTTTCGTTGTGAGTGATTTTCGTGTGCAAGTTCGGTACTAGTCCCTCTAGGATTTTCCAGATGTATATAATCATATATCTCTCCCGCCTGCATTCCAGGGAATACAGGTTCAGGAACTTCAAGCGCTCCCAGTAATTGAGGTGTTTTATCTCCGTTATGCGTGCCGTGAAGGTTCTCTGTACATTTTCTAGGTCAGCAATTTCACCTGCCTTGAAAGGTGCTGTTAGCTGTGCAGCAATATTCCGCCTAGATAGAACAAGCGACCTGAAGAGTGTCATCATGGGCTTGGCATCCCTAGTTTTGAAGGTTCTCCATTATCCATCCTGTCTTGGATACAAACAGAATGCAGATGTAATATGCACAGACTTTGCAGAAGCCTTTGACAATTGCGATTATGGCGTAATAGCGCACAAAATGCGTTGCTAAAGGGATAACTGGCAAAGTGAGAAGGTGAATCTTCAACTTTCTAACCAATCGAACACAAAGAGTAGTGGTAAACAGAGTTAAATAGGAAGCTGCCATAGTGAAAAGCTCTGTTCCACAAGGCACAGTACTCGCCCCCATCCTGTTCCTCATCCTCATATCAGACATAGTGATGTTAATCACAGCACCGTGTCAGCCTTTGCAGACGATACTAGGATTTGCATGAGACTGACATCTATTGAGGACACGGTTAACTCCAAGAAGATAAAAACAAAGTTTTCCAGTGGGCAACGGTAAACAATATGATGTTCAATGAGACAAATTACAACTACTCCGTTATGGAAAACTGGAGGAGATAATAACTAGAATTGAGTATACTACAAACTTTACAGTAGAGCGGAAAAGTAATGTGAAGGACCTGGGAGTGATAATATCTGAGGATCTCACTTTCAAGAATCACAACAGTGCCACGATCACAACTGCGAAGGAAATGATGGGATGGATAATGAGAACGTTCAAAACAAGAGATGCCAAGACCAGTGATGATCCTTTTTAAATCACTTGTTCTCTCTAGGCTGGAATACTGCTGTACATTAACATCGTCATTCAAAGCAGGTGAAATTGCAGATGTAGAGAATGCACAGAGAACCTTTACCGCACATATAACTTCCATCAAACGCCTTAATTACTGGGAACGCTTGGAAGCACTTGACTTGTACTCGCTGGAATGCAGGCGAGAGAGAGACATCATAATCTACACTTGGGAAATTCTAGAAGGAATGGTCCCTAATCTGCATACAGAAATCATTCCCTACGAAAGCAAAAAGACTTAGCAGGCGGTGCAAATGCCCCCAATGAAAGTAGGGGCGCCATTGGTACACTAAAAGAAAACACAAGTGTCCTGGGCCCAAGGCTGTTCAAAAAGCCTCCCACCATTTCATAAGGGGGAAATTTCCAATAAACCCCCGGTGCCCTTCAAGAGGGGCGGACAGTACTTGAAGTCAGTGTCGATCAGCGGGGTGTGGTCGTACATTGGGAAACCCCCAGGGAGATTGCTTGTATACTTAACTGGCATAATGTTTGTGTCTTCTTTTCTTCTTTTTTTCTTCTTCGTCGTCGTCGTCGTTTTTGTTGCCGCCGCCCCGCGCTGCCGCCTTTCTGCTTCTCTTTTTTTTTCTTCTTTTTTTTTCCTCCTCGGGTCATTTCTGTTAAGTACATTTCGTTTCACTTTTTTTCCCTTTTCCCCCG
>NW_026479216.1:0-27464 GCF_026875155.1 Cherax quadricarinatus | reverse complement strand
CAACTTTTGACGAGGAAAGTTAAAACTCAGATGAGTCACAGGGATGTTAGGAAGTACCTTTTTTAGTCATAGAGTTGTCAGAAGTGGAACATTTCTGGAGAGGGATGTAGCAGACGCAGGATACATACATAAGCTTAAGGAAGAGGGTACGATAAAGCTCATGGAGCAGGAAGAGAGGGGATCTAGTAGCGAACAGTGAAGAGGCGGTTTCCAGGAGCTTAACTCTACCCTGCACCACAGTTAGGTGAGTACACAGGAAATAATATTTCACGAAGGGTGAACCTCTGTCTTTCCCACAGCTGCCATGTCAGGAGGTGGGTGCGGGTTATGCTTCATTTGCCCCAAAATATGCCTCACATATAAATTTTCGAACACATTAATATATTTTTTTTTGGGAAATAAAGCGTAGCAAACAGGCTTAAATGCAATGTGCTACTTTTTAATGGAACCAAAAAAATATGGTCCACTTTCGAGGGGTGCCACCCCCTTATTTAATTTTTCGAATCCCTTTTAGCCAAAAATTGTGATATAGTTTAGCTGTACAGGCTTTTGTGGATGGTCAGGCTTAGAAAAAAAACCTATACCGAGAATCCCACAAACATCACAAATTATTGTTTTTTTTTATTATAAAATTATTATTTTTAAATTTATTATTATTATTATTATTTATTATTATTTTTTAATTATTATTTATTATTATTATTATTTTTATTATTATTGTTGTTTTGTTATTTACAAATTACGCTAAACCACAGGGGACATTCCAGTCTGTTCAAAAAAAATATCGCATTAGTTGCACTTGTATCTTTTACCTACTAAAAGAATGCCTCTCGCGATCTGCTTCAAACCCCGTGCGCCATTCGTATCTTAGTTATGCCAAAATAAAAGAAAGGTTTGAATTGAGCTTGGGCTGTGTAGTTTCCCCCAAGGTGCTATTTTTTTAATTAGAGAATGGAGAAGATCGAGTTCCATGCGATAATTTTGTTTAATGTCTCACAAAAATTGGCTTCAGATCCTCAACGCTGACATATCTTACAGGATGATCTGGTTTATTATTGAACTGTGAAGTTGACAGTTTGCAAAAAAAAAAATCACTTCAACTCTTTCACTGTCCTTGTCTGATACCTCATCCCAAGGTTTTTTCAAATCACAATTTTCATAAAAAAATATTTTTCTTCCTTACAGGATTATACAGAATATAAAATAGAATATAAACCCACGTAAACCAAAGTGAGAAAAAATATTGAGAACTTGTAGATTGGTTGGATTATAGTCAGTTAACTTGTATTCCATCTGGTATCATTGTTAGATCTAGTACAACTAATACTATGTGTTTACGGGTTGCTCTCTTTTTATGTCAAACAAGGCTGTCGGAGTTTACATCCAATAAAAAGGGGCTGCTTTCGTGGTTATATTGAGTAAAAAAACAACCGTTATCGTTGTTAACCCATTGACGTTTTAGTCGTATATATACGTCTTACGAGCCAGCTTTTTCGGACGTATTAATAAGCATAAATTCTAGGGGGCTTCAAATCAAGCAGGAGAAAGCTGGTTAGTCTGTTGTGGTCATTTTGTGCACCACATAAAAAAAAATCCTGCAGCACGCAATGGCATAATGAGGAAAAAAAAACTGACCGTTTTTTGGTTTAAAAAATGCTGACTTTGAGGTGTATTTTCGTTTTTAGTATTTATCGTTGTATTCTCGTTTTCATGGTCTCATGTGATAAAAAGGAAACAATGTTACAAAAAATAGGGATGATTTTGATTAGTTTCACGATAACAAGGGACCTTGAAATTGAGCTCAAATTAGCGGAAATGTTCGATTTTTACCAATGTTCAGGAGAAAGGGGAAAATCACACCACACGTCCAATACACGTCAAAATGGGGAGTCTAATATTCTTTCACTAGTGCACTGATATTATTTATACCAAATTTTTTCAATGATGCAATAGTCTGCATAACAGTAAATTTTGTTTTTTTTTGTATGAATAAAAAATTCAAAATAGAAAAGCAATTTGAATATAAGAGGGGCCTAAAGACGTGAGTGATAAACAGAGGATGTTAATTTTAGTGCTAAGAATTTTCTACATTGTTTATTCTGGACCCTATTTGAAATTGGCATCTTTTTTAATTTGCATGAAATTGGCCAAATTGGCCAATTTCTGACCACTTTATTGGGTAGTTCCATCGGTAAATGGGCAGTTTCTTGTACGCAACTGATAGGGGAAAAAATTAGGAGTTAATTTAAAGAAATTAGCTAGCGTTTGGTTTCAACTGAAACAAGGGAATTGGGGCCAAAAACAGGGCTCAAATGGGGCAAAAATCCCGATGGTACATTCGCTGAACCCCCAAAAGGGTTTCCCCCCCGGGGGTGGTAATTCCGTGAGTTTTGGGACCAAATTTTTCGTACTTTGGGTGTCATTCCATCGGTAAAGATTCCCCTTGCCATTTCATAAAAAAAAAATAATTTTTTTTTTTCCCCAAAAAAAATTTTGGGGACATAGGACATTTCAGAAAGGGCCCTGAACAGTCAAAAAAAATAATTATCGCCGTTATATCTAGATATGGCTGCAGTGGTCTAACAACACTCCCCTAAAAACCCGGGAAAAGGGGGGAAAAGGGAGTGGTGCTAAAAACACTCACCTAAAAGCCTGGTGAGGGGCTGCGTGGGCTAACAACACTCACCTGGCACCCTGGTGATGGTGGGCGGGCCAGTGGGGCTAAAAACACTCACCTGGCAGCCTGGTGAGGTGGCTGCAGGGGGGGCTAAACAAACACTCCCCCTGGCAGCCGGGGTGATGGTGGCTGCAGTGGTGTAACCATCCCTGGCAGCCTGGTGAAGTGGGTCAGTGGGCTAACAAACACTACTGGCCAGCCTTGTGGTTGGGCTCCCAGTGGTGTAACAAAACACTCACCTGGCACCCTGGTGATAGTGGGGGCATTTGGTGCTAACAACACCACCGGGCACCTGGTGATATTGGGTGCAGTGGTGCAAAAACAACACTCACCGGGCAGCCTGGTGTGGGGGAGCAATGGTGAAAAACAACACTCACCTGGCAGCCTGGTGATAGTGGGTGCAGTGGTGCTAAAAACACTCACCTGGCAGCCTGGTGGGTGGGGGAAAAGGGGTGCTAGGCAACCTCCCTGGAAAGCCTGGTGATGGTGGCGCAGGGCATGCTAAAAACCTCGCCTGGCGGGCCCGGGTGATGGTGGCTGCAGTGTTGCTACAACCTCACCTGGCAGCCTGGTGATGGTGGCTGCAGCAGGCTAACAACCCACCTGCCAGCCGGTGATGGTAGCTGCAGTGGTTTTAAACAAAATCACCTGGCAGCCTGGTGATGGGGGGCTGCAGTGGTGGTAACAACCTCACCTGGCGGGCCTGGTGATGGTGGCTGCAGGGGTGCTAAAAAAAACCACCCCCAGGGCCCTGGTGATGGTGGCTGCGTGGTGCTAAACACTCCCCCGGCGGCCTGGTGATGGTGGCTTTGATGGTGGGAACAACACTCACCTGGCAGCTGGGTGATGTGGGTGCAGGGGGTTGTAAAACACTCACCTGGCACCTGGGTTTTTGGGGGGGGGGGGGTTGCAAGTGGTGCTAACAACACAAAACCTGGCAGCCTGGTGATGGATTATGCAGCAGGCAAAACAAACCCCCGCCTGGGGCCTGGTGTTGGTGGCTGCAGTGTTGCTAACAAACACTCACCTCCCGGGGCCTTTGGTGTGGGGGGTTTGCAGCAGGAAAACAACACTCCCCCTCCCGGGCCGGGTTTTGGGTGGCTGCAGTGGTGCTAAAAAACACTCACCTGGCAGCGGGTGATAGTGGGTGCAGTGGTGCAAACAACACTCCCCTGCAGCCTGGTGATGGGGGGGCTCAGGGTCTAACAACACTCACCGGGGAACCCTGGTGTAGTGGGGGGGCAGTGGTGTTAACAACACTCCCCTGGCAGCCTGGTGATGGAGCTGCAGTGGTGAAAACAACATCACCTGGCAGCCTGGTGATGGTGGCTGCAGTGGTGCTAACAAACTCACCTGGCGGCCTGGTGATAGGGGGGTGCGTGGTGCTAAAAAATACCCTGGCACCTGGTGATGGGGGCTGCAGTGGTGCTAACAACACTCACCTGGCGGGCTGGTGATAGGGGGGTTCAGTGGTGCTTAAAAACATCACCTGGCGCCTGGTATGGTAGCTGCAGTGGTGAACAACACTCCCTGGCACCTGGTTGATGGTGGCTAGTGGTGCCTAAAAAAAACACTCACCTGGCACCTGGGGATAGGGGTTGCAGTGGTCAAAACAACACTCCCCCTGGCGGGGAGGTGATGGTGGGGCTGCCGGGGTTTTGCTAACAACACTCCCCTTTTGGCAGCCTGGTGGGGGTTGGGGCTGCAGTGGTGCTAACAACCCCACCTGGCAGCCTGGGATGGTGGCTGCTTGGTGAAAAAACACCTCACCGGGGCAAGCCTGGTGATGGTAGTGCGTGGTGCTAACAACACTAAACCTGGCAGCCTGGGTGGTAGTGCAGTGGTGCAAAAACAACACTCCCGGGGGAGCCTGGGTGATGGTAGCGGGGCAGTGGGCTAACAACACTCACCGGGCAGCCTGGTTGATGGTGGCTGCAGTTTTGGGTAACCAACACTCACCTCCCAGCCTGGGGAGGGAAAAACTGCAGTGGTGCTAACAACACTCACCTGGCAGCCTGGTGATGGGGGGCTGGCCGTGGGGGGGAAAAAAAAAAAACACTCACCTGGCAGCCGGGGTGTGGGGGGCGCAGGGGGGTTGCTAACAAACTCCCCTGGCAGCCGGTGTGGTGGCTGAGGGGTTTTGGAAAAACACTCACCTGGCCATGGTGTGGTGGCTGCAGTGGTGCTAAAACACTCACCGGGGAGCCTGGTGGGGTGGGGCTGCATGGTGTAAAAAAAAAACACTCACCTGGCAGCCTGGTGATGGGGGGCTGCAGTGGTGCTAAAAAAACACTCACCTGGCAGCCGGTGATGGTAGCTCCCCAGTGGTGCTAACAACATCACCGGGGGCACCTGGGATGGTGGCTGCAGGGTGCTAAAAACATCCCCGGGGCGCCTGGGGGGTGAGGCGCAGTGTGCTAACAACACCACCTGCCAGCCTGGTGATGGTAGCTGCAGCAGTGCTAACAACATTCCCGGCAGCCTGGTGATGGGGGGCGCCCACAGTGCTAAAAACCCACTCACCGGGCGGCCGGGTGATGGCAGCGGCGCTAAAAACACTCACCTGGCGGCCTGGTGATGGCAGCGGCGCTAAAAAAAACACTCCACCTGGCGGGGGCCTTGGGTGTGGCAGGGGCGCTAACAACACTCACCTGGCGGCCTGGGGGGGAGCGGCACTAACAAACCTCGTTACCTGGATTACAATACCAAAATGAATCAAAAAACGGGGGGGGCATCTATTTCTTTCACCGAATTCTCCGATCTTTTTCTGGAATAACCCCCCAAAAGGGGCCTCCCACAATTATTTTTAAGCGCGAAAAATAGGAAGGGGAAAAAAAAAAAAAAAAAAAAAAAAAAAAAAAAAAAAAACTGGCGGGGATTTATATATTTTTTTATTGTGGAAAATTCCCCGTCATCAAGAGTGCGGAAAAAAAAAGGAATATTGACAAAGGGTGGCGCCCAGGAAGCAAATTATCCATAAATTTCCATAAAAAATTGACAGGGGAATAAACATACCTTTGTATGTGTTCCAGTAAAGGTTAATTTATTCATGTCTTACCATGAGTGTGTGACTGTGTCCCCCAAAGGGGGGAAAAGTGGGTTTAAAATTTGGGCACATCAGGTGGTTAAGGGAAATTGTGGGGGGAGGGGGGTGAAAAAACCATCACTAAAAGGGTCATTAAGGTGTGGTACCTTTTCCCCACCATCATTTCGCGATTATTTAATCCCAAAAAAAAAACAGGATAAGTCAGATTTTTCGTTCATTACGCTGTATGACCCTTGTGGTTACGATTGGTTTCTTTACAATAAAAAATCCTTTTATATACACCAAAAGAAGTTTTTAGGTGTATATAACAAAAGGGGACGCAGGGGGGTGTAAATACACCAAAGAGACGACGTAGGTGTATAAACACCAAAACCGACTAGGTATAATACACCAAGGATGTAGTAGGTATTATACACCAAGAGACGTACGTAGGGTTATATCAAAAAGAGAGTACGTAGGTAATATACACCAAGGAACGTACGTGGGATGTTTACCTGGAGTTTACCTGGAGAGATTTTCCGGGGGGTCAACCACTGTGTTTGAAGGGAATTATGCAAATCTGGAGTTTTGCATGGACAATGTGCTTGGCAGGGCCCTGGGCGTTGGTTAGGGGACACGGTATTTGCAAAACATATTATGCCCAGACCACTGGGTGTATTTTGGGGCCAGGGACGCCATATTTATTGATGAAAACGACGAAAATTAAAAGGTTTTTTTCAAGTGGTTGCAATTAAATTCTTCTACATAACCCCCGCGCAATTACCCCCCAACTGGCTTGGGAAAAAATCATTTCCATAAAAAAGTAACCCAACAATAAAAAATTCGTGGCTGGGAATTAATTTAAAATAAACTCCAGGATATGGGGACTGGGAAAAAAATGAAAACCTTCAGGTATATTATCGCAGCGGCTGTATTCCCTTTCATGCATACTGAAGGAAAAAAATCAAGTTAAAAAAAAAAAAAAAACCGAATGAAATAAATCCTCTTGGGGGACTCCCGGGAAGGGGGACTTCAGATTTATATTGTGGGGCCTGTGGGTATTGGGACCGCTTAAAATTAAAGCAAGCACCATAACATATGAAAAAATATAATAAGCTTTTTCTGTTCAGACCCAGGGGGGCCTTTTTGAGGCGAGAAGCATTTTTTTTGGCAAAGGTAAAAAAACAAAAACGGTCGCTTTTCGTGCCCAATTTAACTGGGGGAGCCAGCTTTTCATTCCTTGGTTCCTTTAAGTGCAGAAAAAAAATGAAAGCGGACAGAGAGATGATATAAAACATGTGAGTAAAAAGGAGGCGTAGCAGAGAAAGTAAATAAAAACAGTATGATAAGTATAGTTAGGGGGGAAATATATGGAAGATAAGCCGAGGAGAGAAAAACCGGCAGGGGTAAGAGTGGAGGCTGGAGAGATTTGCCCACATATATAAGGACTATAAAAAAAAGCTACGTTCACTTCAAAAGTTTTTTAATTGCTCACTTTTGCGCAGTTTTAACAGTATTATTAAAAACAAACCAACCCCACAAATCAATATTAAAAATAAAAAAAAAAAAAAAAAAAATAAAATGATAAAAAAAACCCCTTTGGAAAGTGAAAATCTTTACACCCAAAAAAAATGAGAAGGCAAGGTTAAGTGTGCTAAAACAAACTAGATAATTGAAAAAAAACCTTTTCGTTTAAAAACTCATTGTTTTTTGTTAGTTATTTTATTTTATGGCTTTATTGGTAAGCTCAAATTATTTTCAACAAGCCATTTTTAATGGAAAACTCTGGGAAAGGTTAAGAGTTGTATAGGGAGTAGGAGAAGCTATTAAGGGAAAAATATAGTAGGGAAAGGAAAAATCTATGGGAAAAGGATACAGAAAGTGAATAGAAAAAGGGGCCTGAAAGGGAGATATAGAAATAGAATAAATACAGTGGGAGGGAGGGAATAAACGTGGCTTCCATTAAAGTTAATGCAGGAAGAGCGTGTCTGTAGGATTATTTACCTAGTAGTGATTGTCCAAACAAAACATCGCTGCCACCACAAGGGCTGGCCATCAGGGGGAACAGAATTTTAAAACCCTTGAATGAAGGTATTTCATTAAAAACTATAACCAAAAAACACTGATGGCATTCACCTCGTTGCCATCGCTTACACCCCCCCGCTTCGTTAACCACCCAAAAAACTAAAGGAGTTTACTTAACAGGTGACGCTGCAGGTTATAATTGGGAAAATTGTTGGCGCCTCCACTCTACGTTCTTTCCAGGTTTTGGTTTTCGCTCGGGCTCGTGTGGTCCCGCTAAAAACCCCACAGGGGTTCCAGGGAAAAGACTCGGCCTGCCGGGTTAATAACAGGGGCCAAGTACTTCAAGCCAACTATCAATTTCCCCACTCGTAAGTTCCGATTGCCTTGTTTTCCGTCTGTGAATGGTGAACCAATTTGTACAGTGGGTTCAAGACAGGATTCTTTAATTTTTTTTACTCTCCAGGGAAAATAGGTGAGGGGGAGGGGGTGACAAAGTTGAGTGTTTTCGTGGCATCTGAAACTTGTGGTTGGCATTTCGCAATCTAAACCTATTAAAAAAAAAAAAAACTGGAAGATTGGAAGCCTTTGGGAAACGGGACGTTTCGGTTCCGTGCTCAAAAAACCCTTTCAAGTAAGTCACAGGTGGGGTGGCTCAGGGGGGACTGAACCGGAAATTTCGGCAGGGTTTTAAAGTTTCGTTTCCAATTTAGGTTCCTGTTTAAAAAAAAATGCTTGTTGCCAGGATATTGTTTTGGTCTTTTTTTGTTATTCCTTGTTTGTGTTTTCACGGAAAAAAAACGGGGACCAAAACCATTTTTCATCATAAAAAAAATGCCAAGTTGTGTTGGGGGATGCTCGTTGGGGGGCCTGGCGGATTGGGGGGGATTTTTGGTCAAGGATGGGGGGAAGGGAAGGGAAGATTTATGATATGATTGGGAATTATGGGAAAAAAAGAGGTTTAGAAAGGGGGAAAGGGGGGGGGATAATAAAAGGTCAAAAATAAAACATTATTAAAAAAAAAAGGGCAAACCCGTTTTTGGTGTTAATTTTAATAAGGTTGTTATTTATGGAAAAAAAATTATTAGGATGGGGTTATACCCCCACGGAAAACCAGGTTCAGTGGCCACAAAAATTTATGCCAAGTTTGCTGAGTTTGGTTAGTAGGGTATATGGTTTTGTATTGCTTTTTACTCTTATTTCCCTCACTCAGGGAGGGTTGGTTACAGGGCCGCCTTTGTGGAGTTTGGTGGGACTGCTGGGGGTTTTTGAATGGGACGGTTTGGCCTTTGTTTTTCTGGGAGTTGTCGCCCGAACAGCCTCTTTCTGAAGGTTGGTGGGTCCTCCCGTAGGAGTGGTTGCAGATGCTAACATGGTTTAGAAATGTAAGTGGTTCTTGGTTAAAAGTTAAATCCTCATAAGACTTGTGGTTTTATCCTCATTGGATTATAAGGACTGCGTTCCCGGGTGGGTCGGTTTTAGGGCCATATACTTTTTCTTATATTCTTTTCAGGAGGTTCACTCAGGAATTCCCTTGTTCTCGGAAAAGCTCTTTGTTTACTAAAAAACGTTACGAACTCTCGTTGGAAAAGACATCTGTCGCCTGCTTTCGGGGAAGGTTCATATGGGCCTGTCAGGAAACATTCGGATTTTTAAGGCTTTGTGTTAATTTCAAATTTTTGTGGGGGGGCCTCTTCTCATTAAAAAAAAATTTTTCAATTTTTTGAAATTCTATCGAACTTTCCAAAGGTCTGGTTAGCTGGCTTGCTAAAAAAAAAAAACTGGAGTTCATTTATTGGGGGGGGGGACTTTGAGTAAGGCTCACTTTCAGTTCCTAGCTGTCAATCTTGTGTAGGACCCATCTGTTTAAGAGGGGGCCAAATATGGAATGTTGTACTCGAATTTTGATTTGGGCCATAGGAGGAAGTAAATAACTTTGGGTTTTGCTTTTCGATTTCAATTTTATGGACTTTTTTTAGTTTCTTCCCCCGCGAGAGTGACGCTACGAAGGTATATTATAACAAAACAAAGAGGACGTTACGTAGGTGTATGCCACAACAAGGAGAGGGGGGGGGGACGTTAAGTGGGAATATATAAACAGAAAACGTTACGTAGGTATTATATATAACAAACTAGAAGGACCGTTTACGTACGGATATATTCAATACAAGGGAGGGGGGAACTAAGAGGTTGTAATATATCCTGTGACGATTGTTGAAAAAATCTTTCCCCACCTTCGAAAAACCGGTTATATTAAAAACCCGAGCAGGGGCCAAGGGGGTTATTAACAAAGGATGTACCTGTGGCCCAGGGCTAGGGTGTTAGGTATTGGGCGCTATACCCAGGGGGCCCAGGGCCAGGGGGTTAAACAACAAAGGATTGAACCTGGCCAGGGTCAGGGCAAAAAAAATGGGAAATGTATTTTGGTCAGGCCAGGGCTGGTATGTTAGGAGGGGCTTAACCCTGGCCCAGGCCGGGGTGTATACCCAAGGGTTTGTTATTGGGCCCAAAAGGGGTCAGGATATAACAAGGGTGTTACCTGGCCAAGGGCAGGTATTACAAGGGCCGGTACCCTTTTGGGCCAGGCCCTGGGTGTATTGTGTGCCTCGGCCCCCAAAAACCCAGGGTTTTGTAGGTGGGGGTGTTTTCACATATTCCAGGGTTAACAGTAGTAGGACCTGGACTATCCCAGGTGAAATTTAAATTTGGCCCAGACCCCCTTTGGGGCATGTTCATGGAAGGGTGTTTAAATGTAGGAATCCCAGGAAGGGGGAATTTACCCTTTTGTTTTTTCTGGGGCTTCTCAGGATTTCTTTTGTTCCAAAGAGGGGGAGAGGGGAATATCTAAAAGGAGGGGGGAAAGGGGGGCCGCGTTAGGGTGTATTGGACAGGGATTAAGCCGAACGGGAAAGTAGCTAAGGAGGGAAGGGAGCTGAAACCAGGAGGGCAGGAACTCTTCAGGCCCCAGTGCGGAAAAAAAAAAAAAGATGACGGAGGGGGCTTGTTGGAGGGGACTGGAAGGGCCAGGAAAGTTGCCTTACTGGGAGCTGTGCCCTTCCCGCCAGTGTGGGCTTGGGACCTGTGGCTAGAAGCTGACCGAAAGTTTTCTTTAGGAGGGGTTACTTCTCCTACTGAATTTATACTGTAAGTGATATAATTTTGATTTCGTCCCAGTTAAATATGTGAAAATCTCATCTCTGTAAATTTTGTGTTTACCATTCCCCATGATTTTTCCCAAGATTTCAATTTTTTTTTTTCTCTTTTTCCCAAAGTATATTATTGTACAAAAAAGATTAAAATAACAAACAATATTTGTGTTAGAATTAATATAATTTCATCTCCCTGTCCAAAGTCGGGAAAAAACCGAAAAAAAAGGTCGGTTTCGTAAGCTCCTTCTTTCTATTGGTGGCGGGTTATTTGGTTGTATTCCTTGGTTCTTTCTTATTTAAATTTATACCCTTTATCATATTTTAATCTCTATTCATATCAACTTATATTTCTTTAAACGTGAAGAGTAAGAAGGTCGGTGGAAAAGTTTGAGGGTCTGAGGACAATTAGTTATGTAAGTTGGAAGGTTTTACCCGGGTGTTTATGGGGGGCTAATGGGGGAAACCAACCATGTATTTTTAGGTATCTGTAAAAGTTACTCTGGGGGAGGGGGGGATACTATTTATATTGAAATTGAATGGGGATTCAGCTCTAAAATATGGGTCATAAGGGGGCAGATTTCCACCTCTTATGGCCTGTAAAGGCAGCTGAGTCAAGCCTGTTTTTCTCAATAAATAAGGGTTTACTATAGACACAACACACAATTTAAAAATAAAGTTTAGGTTTATACAGTTGGTATTTCCTTTTTTTTGGTAAAGTTAAAATAAGGTTTATAGTAGAATTGTTGGGTAACAAGAGGAATTGTGCTTTGACAAAAACGTCTTTTTGTTTTTTGGTGGAGGAGGAGTTTAGGCTAGGCCTTCCCTCCATCTCTCTCTTCTCCTTCTCTCTGTGTGTGTTGCTGGACTTTTCAAAGCTGGGGACGGGGGACCTCACGGGGGTCTTTCTTCTATTTTCTTTTTGGTGGCATTATTGGTGGTGCTTCCAGGGGGTTGAGTTTTTAATAACTTAAATGTGGGGCCACCAATTTCCCAGGGTGGACGAAAGTGTTGTTCAAAAAACATGGTTAAAGGGCCCCATGAGGATTAGTAATTGATGAGGAGAAGGGCCCCAACAAAAAAAAGAATGCTGAGATGCACCATTGTGGAGAAGGCAGTTAGGGAAGTGTGTTTAGGATTTTTTTTTGTTTTTGAATATGTGGGTGTGCTTGTAATTTGTATATTCTGTTAAACGCATCTTAAAATCTATTTTAGAAATTTTACAGTTTATATTTTTATTAGTTAGTAGTTTTTTTGAAAATAAAAAACCTTGTGAAAGAGGGCTGGTGAAAAAGGATATCAGAAGACCACTGAGGGGTTGAATCATGGGGAGGCCAGGATGGTTAAAAAAAGTAAATTACCCCTAGGGGACAGTAAGGGCCATTAAAAGTAAAAAAAGCTTTAACCCCCACACTAGGTAACCAATGTTAGTGAGGGAACAACCTTACTATCAGATAATAAGGGGGGGGGGACAACATAAAAATAAAACACCCGGGAAGAGTAGTCCAACTGGTTGGGGATTTTAATAAATTAAAGATGCATTTAAAGGATTATTAATGAAACAGTTTGAAAAAGGCAAACCTTAATCTTGAATAGTTTGACAAGCTCAGAAAAAATCCCCAGCAGCCCCACAGGTTTTCTGGGGGATCTTCCTCTGAATGGGGTATCTCTTGGTACCACACGGTTGCTGTGAAGGGGGGGGGGGCGATATTATTCCAGAATTAATATTTTCGCCCTAAAATCTTATATATTTCCACTGGTTTCATGTTTGTACCTGGAAAACGGTCTCGTGGAACGGAGTCTTACCCTGGGTTTGGCGTTCATCCGCCCATTGTGGTTTCAAAGAATAATTATTTGTTTAGTCCCACTAAAACATTAACATCAATACCTGCTCCAACTGACGAAGGGCGATACGTGGTTTCCAATAATTGGGTTTTGGGGGAAAATTAACCTTCGGAAAGGTGATATCATACTCAAAAAAAAAGAACTGGGGAACACCAGGAAAGATGCTTTGGATGAAGGTTAGGATTTTGAATCAAAACTCTCCCTCTTTGAAATCGAAACGTTGGGACAGTGTTCACTAAGCATATTTAAACAACCAAAAGGGTTATTATTTACGAAAATTTGTTCCAATGGGGGTCACTCGAAGTTGCCTCCCCAACCTAGTTTCACGGGTTAGGGAGAAAATGGGAACTGGCGGTTAAAATTAGGGCTTTGCAAAGTTTAATATATTTGTTGGGGTTTCCAAAAATCCAACAGTTCCTCTTGCGCTTAATCAGCTCGTTTCGGCGCGATTTAAAAAGCGGACAAACCAAAAGGGACCGCAGATCTGAACCCACGAATTTTACTATTTCTACCGCAGTGATCTGTGTAGTTTTGTGGGCATTGCAAAAGAGGTAGGTAAAAAAACCTTTATTCGGCGCCATGTTTTTAACCACACCCAGGGGAGCAAGCTTGAGAGCGGAATGCAGGGGGGAGGGGCGTTGGGGACCTCGAAACCCTCTTCCCAGGGTAAAAAAAAAAATCCAGGTAAACCCTCATTGAATATGCATTCTTCTCCCAAACCAGGTAAAAAAAACCAGGTTAACTAGGGCTTTCGGGGGGGACGATGCGGCCCCGTCGTTTTCGATTTCAGTTACCCCAACGTTCAGCCAGTGAGAAGATGGGCTTGGCAGGTTGCCCAGAGGTTTGTTGTGGGGGCCACTTAACCCCGGCCTGTCTTGGCCCTGTCATTTCCATTTCTAGAAGCTGGTTGAAGCCGGGGTCTTTGTCTCTAGTTGGCATTCTAGTCCTTGCCTTACCGTGGATCTGGTGTGCCACTATACCTATTGTTTGTACAATACGTGATATTAGTGTACATACTTATTTTCTGTTTTTTCTTAACTTGGTGTGAAAAGGGGATTCAGGTCAAAAAAAAAAAATTTTTCTGCGGTGTTTATTTTTTTTGCTCCCTTTACACCCCAGGCTAAAAAACAGGCCTTTAAATTTCCCTTGGGTTGTAAATAAAAGTAGTTAACTAACCGCGGGGAAATTTACGTTCAACTCGCTTGGTTGATCTTGCAAAAAGTTTTTTGCCGTCTAGAACGAAACAAACGGCCAGAGGGACGGTAGGGAACTGGGACAGAAGGAACCAGGCGTCCGTCCAGGCTTTTTTGTTCTTAATAAAAAACGCTTGACATAAATATTATGGGGCAAGCAATTGATGCTAAAGTTCATTTCTACATGGATGAGGGTAAGGAAAACTTGATTTCCCCTGATTCAAACGTATTTGCACATTAATTGGTAAGTTTTACTAAAATTATTAAATTATTGTAAGGAAAGTTTATATTCACTTTAAAACAATGATTAAGGTTTTGGGAAAATAGCGGGTTTCACCTGTGGCTAAAAACCGGCCAAAAAAATAAAAATACAAAATTTTTCGCGTGGGGCTGATAGCAAGGGCGGGATAGGATAAAAGTGTTTTAAACCCAACGGCCCCAGGCCTTGGGGGCCATGTGCCAGTTGATTCTTTGAATTAGTTTTTGGCCAGTCTAATTTTACTTAGATAAAATAAAAACAAACCACGTGCAAGCTTGAAGGCTGTGGTTTTTGGCGGGATATATTTCGATTCTTCTTCAATCTTCCAGATGTTTGGAAAAAACGAGTGAGAAGGGGGTCGGCCAAGCCCACCTTTTTCCGTTGGTAATCCGGTTTAAGAGATAATTTCTACATAGGTCTTAGCTGCCACCTCATTCAATTACCTTGGCAAAAGGAACCCCACTCAACGTTCTTTTCCAACCCCTCTTTCTCTCTTCTTCTCCTCTTCTCCCTTCCTATCCTCTCTCTCTTCTCTCTCTCTCTCTCTCCTCTTCTTCTCTTCCTCTTCTCTCTCTTCTCTTCTTTCCCTTTAATTATTTCCTTTTTTTCTCGTACCCCCCTATATGAAAATACAGCGTGCAAACCCTGGGGGCCTGGGGCCGTGGGGGTCTAGGAAGAATGTAAATTGGCCAGGGCCAGGCGTTCTAGGAAGGTGTTAACTTTTTTACCAGGGGGGCCAGTGTTGTTAGAAGAGTGTTTTTTACTTGGATCAAGGGCTCCAGGTTGGGTTTCTGTTTGTAAAAAGATACTGTTCAAACCGTTCAGAATGGACACCACCTACCTGGTTCCACAGCTTCAAGAATGGACCATCGTTTCTGGCAGCCTGGAGGTTCTGGGGATATTGAATGACCAGTAATTCTGGCAGACTGGGATGTTCTATGGACCCAGTGTTTTTCTGGCAAGCGTGGGATTGTCTGAACCAGCGTTGTTCTGGCAAGTGGGAATGGTCTGGGGACCAGTGTTCTGGCGGGCTGGGATGTCTTGCCCATTGTTTTGGCAAAAGCTGGGAAATGGTCTGGACCAGGTTGCTTTCTTGGGCGGCTGGATTGTCTGGGACCAGTGTTTGGGTGGCGGATTGGTCTGAAACCAGGTTGTTTTGGCAAGGGCTGGGATGGATCTGACCAGTGTTCCCTTGGTGCGGCTGGATGTCAATGGAACCAGTGTTTCTGGCAGGCTTGGATGGGTCTGACCAGTGTTCCGGGGCGGGCTTGGGCATTTGTTCTGACCAGTGTTTTCCTGGGGCGCCTGCCAAAGGTGTTGAAACCAGTTAATTGGAACCCAAGTGTTTAGGGCGGCTGGAAGTCTGACCCCTGTTGTCTGGCGGCTGGGGCATATTCTGAACCAGTTAAAAATGACCCAGGGGTTCTGGGCAGGTGGGGATGTGGGACTTGGGAATAAATTTCCATAAACATGTGCAAAAAGCAAAAAAATACTGATTAAAACTAGATTTATGGTTCAGTGATTATTGATATGGCAAAAAAATTCATAACGTAAATATTTAAAATTTGTACCTTTCCACGGTTGCTGCAGTTATAATTTTGTTGCAAAAAAACAAATTCAAAATTTGAGCATTAATTCCCTTAGCTACCGGCTAAACATTTTTAAATGGGATTTTAATTTTTTTTATTTTGTTTTATATCTTCACCCATAAGAATCATTGTTGTTTCCAAAAGCGTAATTTACTTCCTACTAAAATCCAACCATTTTGGTTGGAGGGGGTTAATTTTTACCCCCACTAATCAACCGTTGGTGAAAGTTAAAAATTCCCCACCTAAAATCACATTGTTGAAAGAATAATTACTCCCCCACCTAAAATCCTGTTTGTTGAAGGATTATGCCCTCCCACTTAAATTAAAACCCTTTGCTTGATTTGGCAAAATTCCCCACTATATAGGCCATTAATGAAAGTAAAATTTTTCCCCACCATTTTTGGGTTTCAACTAAAAGTATTACTGACAAATATTTTTTCTATCTTGTCCCGGCTTCTTAATTTCCAATCTAAATATAATAAACGTGGAAATGTTATTCGGTTTCGAAGATTAAACTTGGGGTGTTGTGTTTTAACCGGGATAGAATGGGGCCTTTTTAATATTTTTAAATTTTTGGGCTTGTTGTTCCTTTTGTTTTAACGTGGATTTAAATTCCTGGTCACATTTATTTCCCCAAAATTTTTCATTATTCCTTTTTGGCATTTTTGTTTATTGGGTTGGGGAATTTCCCGCTGCCACTTTTCCAATAAACATTTACGGGCAATAAAGTCCAGGTTTGGCGTGAATTATTCTATATTTTGGGCATTCTTAATTTTCCAGTATTTGCATTCCTCATTAGTGTTTTTATTTACGAAAACATTGGGGAACTTCTTTTTCAATTATAAAACCATCCTTTGGAGGGTTTCGTTTTATTTTTATACGGGGGAAACATTTTAGTTGCTTTTTTCCAGGAAAAAAAAAAAAAACCATTTTTGTGGGAATCGGCTGCTTACGTACTGCCTCTTTTTCCTTTTCCGGATGAACCTGTTATTTTTTCCTTCTGGAATTTACCTAATAAACGATAAACAAAAGGTTAAAGGTGCAACTGTAGTTTCCCCCGATCTTCTTAATCAAACATGTTCATTTTTCCCACTATAAAAACCCTTGTCCCCATAATTTACTATTCGAACTTGCTTTTGTCTGTTTAGTAAGGTGGAAAAGTTCTTAGGATCTTTCCTTAATTGATGGTATCTTTAAAAGGGGGAACAAATTGTGTTGTAAAAGGTTTTGAAGCAACAATTTTTGCCCCTTTAAGGGTCCCCCAATTCAAAATTTTTTTGTTCTGCAGATTTTTTATGGGGTATGGGAGGGATCGCTTGAGAAGTATAGAACTTGGGGAGTGGAGTAAACTTTAAAAAAACTAGATGGACCATCCCGTTGACCGGAGGTTCTGATAATTGGTGATAGTTAAAAAAAACCAATTACGATTATTCTCAAAAAAGCAATCGTTCAGGGCTGGCCCAGCTGGCAATCTATTTCTTAATACAGAATTTAGATCAAAACATGATAAAAAGACTAAAAAGTGGGTTAACCCTTGGGGTTCATTCATGTTTTGATTCAAAATACCACTTGATTTGATTTCAAAAACCCAACCCCCATTCTTGTTTGATTTCAAAAAAAAACACCCAAAACCTTTGTTTGGAATTTTTCAAAGGCACCCCACTTCTTGGTTTGAATTCAAAAAAAACCACCCACTTTTCTTGGTTTGATATTAAGCCCCAACCACTTTTCTTGTTTTGATTCAAAAAAAAAACATCAACTCTTGTTTTGATTCAAAAAAAACAACCACCTTTTTCTTGTTTTGAATTCAATGCCCCCACCCATCTTGGTTTGATTTCAAAAAAAGGCAACCCCACTTCTTGTTTGATTCAAAAACCATCACTCTTGTTTTGATTTTTTCAAAAGCAACCACTCTTGTTTGATTTCAAACAAACCACTCTTGGGTTATGATTAAAGCGCACCACTTCTTGTTTGATTCCAAAAAAAAAAAAACAACAATCACTTTCGTTTGATTCAAGCAAACCACTTTCTTGATTGATTTCAAAAAAAAAAAACCAAACTTTTGAGGTGATTCAAGGGCCAAACCCCACTTCTTGGAGTGAATTACAAACCACCACTTTTGAAGGTGATTTTTTCACAAAAACACACTTTTGAAGGTGGAATTCAAAAAACCCACCCTTTTGGAGTGAAATATGGAAAACATTTATAACAGGCACGGGAAAATCAAAAGGGAGGTGAGTTATCCCCACTTTTTACTAAAAAAACAATTTACATTCAAGTTTAAGGAAAAAAAGTTCGAAAAAAGAAAAATAATGGAAAAATTTAAAAAATTTGCCCAAGGGGAATCAAAAGAACCAGTTCAGGGTTCCTTTCAGGTTTTACACAGGAAAAAGATTATAGAAAAAGAATAGGATCCCACTTTAAAAAATGTAAAAAAAACTCCAGGATCAGCTTTTACTGTTTAGTGAAAAAAACTTTGAAATGGTACCCAATATTAAACCCCAACTACTTTTTCTCTGTTCTTTAAACCATAAAGAGGATACAAAACAAAAAAAAAGGGCCAGGAAAAATCCAATAATTATATTGGTCAGGAGGGCAAAAATAAAAAATTATTACCATTATTTAAAGCAACTCGGTTTGGGGAAAGGTCCTCAAAAAAACAACTAGAACAGGGACTGAAGCAAAAAACAAGGTTCAACTGGGGGCCGTTTACGAAAAATTTTTTTTCAGGGCTCTACAAGCTATTAACTCATTGGTTAAGTCTCTTCAGTTATAAAAAAACACTTTTACAAAAAAAAAACAGGTAATTGTAAAATGGCTAATGAAAAAATTGGCCAAATGTTGGATTTACCATTTACAAAAAAAAGGCGGGAGGATTAGGTCTTACCTTCAAAAAAATTATAAGGGGACCAGGTCAGGGGCTTTAACCCTCAAATTTGTGGGGGAAAAAATGATTTGAATCCCCTAATTAAGCTGATGCAAAATTTCGAAAAAAGGAGCCACTTGAAAAAAGGAAAAAAATCAATTTTAATTTAAAATGAAAATCTCAGTACGGGATTTACTAAGGGGCTTTCTTTTGGCAAAAAATATCCAAAAAAAACTTTTTTCAAGCAAGGATTAAGACAATTATAGGGGATATAAGAAATTTTTCCAGGAACGTTTAGGGTCCTGTTAAAAAACCTTTTTTTTGGGCCCCAGTTTTCCTTGGTCGGTTTGTGCACCCATATCATGGCGCTTAAACCGTCCTCAAGATTGGTTTTTTTTATGTTGCAGTTATAAAGTTAGCGCCCTTCGGGCGACAGGAGTTTAAAAATCTAAAAAAAAATTAATTCTCTCTTCTTCTGCCATTACCTGTAAACTTGTGTTGTCTCCAGTAATCGTTTGCTTGTTGCTTCTCCGGAGGGGAATAAAAAATATATTGCAGCTTTTCCCCATTTCCACTTAGTTTATGGGAAGAATTCAATTATTTTTCATTTTTTTTTTTATACCCATCAAAGTTTTACCAGAGAAAAGGAAGGGGACGGGCGCAGGAGAAAAAAAAAGTTTTGGGAGAGGGTTGATCACGTTGCATTTAATGTTATTTCTCCATCAAACAAAAAAAAAAATATTTTTAAAAATTCTGTTACTATTTAATTGATAAACTAATATTTCTAAGGGGACAGGGTAAATATTTTTTACAAACGAGTGGAAAATTAAAAGGCTCTGTGGATAAAAAGAAACTTTTGAGGGGATGGAAATATCAGAGAAGCTTAATAAAAGGGAAAAATATATACATTCAAAAAAAATGGAAAATAATGTTAAAAGAAAAAAAAAGGTGGTGTTATAGGGGTGGGAGGGTTTCAGGCGTAAAACAAAAAAAAAAAAAAAACAAAGGGGTGGGGATATCAAACAGGCTAAAATTATGGTGTTTTTTTTTTTATTTTTTTTTTCCAATTAATTTCCGTTTATTGGCGTCTTTTCTTGAAAAAAAAACCACTTACAAAAGGGAGGCACTATTTTTCTTACAGTGGGGGACTATTTTCTATCCTTTCACAGCAAAAATTTTTTTTACGAAAAAACTAAAATAATTTTTTTGGGGCCCCTATTGTCAATTTAAAACAAAAACCCACGAGTGGATGAAAAAAACTGGAGGGGCGTTAAAGAGGCAGCAAGTAACCCCCTTCAACAACCAGTGGGGGGTAAAATAAGGGGGTTACCTTTCGCATCAAAGGGTTTCTTACCTCCTTGTGGTGGAATTCCGAGGGACTGTGATGCAAAAAACACACAGGGGTCTCCCATTTCACTTTTGCGCCATTTTTTTTTTTTTCCTCCAAAAACAAGTGGGGAACTCACGACAAAAAAACGTTCATAAAAATTTTCCAAGGGGCAGGGTCAACCTCATTTTCGTTGCTAGCTTGATATTTTAATATTTATATTCAACCCAAAAAAAAAGCTTCCTTGCTTTTAAGTTTGATAGAGGAAGAGTCGGCCTCATAATATAAATTTTACCGCCTTAGGCTAGGAATAAAAAAAAACCTCTTGTTTGGGATTTTAGTGTTTAAATAAAAATTTCTCTGTTGTTTCAAAAAAACCAAAGGGACAAAAAATCTGTCTTTTATGGTTTTGCATACAGCAGGTGTTATACCAATTTAATTAAAGGTATGTTTTTTAACTGTGGTTTATAATTTATTAAAAGCTTGTGACAGAGGCATAAATGGGTTCCTTTAATCTTGATCCACTGGACCCACCTGCCCACCAGCAAAGATAACATAGGGGGCCGGGGGGGACAAAAAAAAAACCCAACTGGAGAAAAAAAAAAAAAACCTTAACTCCAACCTGACAAAATTATGATAATAAAGCCAGGGCAAGCTTTCTTGAGGGGCTCCCAAGCGGGATGAAATTATATTTCAAAAACATGGAAAAAGGGGGAGTTAATTGTATGCTTGGGGAAAGGGTTTAAGGGGAGGGATGTGGAGAAGAAAGAGGGATGGAAGAGATCCAACAGTTTTTGGTAGGTGGCCACCAGGTGTTTTTTGGGCCACCAGCGGTTGGTGACCCCAACCAGTGTTGCCCTTCCACCAAACCTGGTGCGTCTTCCTTTTAGTTGTTGCCCTCCACCCGTGTGGGCCACCAGTGTTTGCTTCACCCAATGTTTTGCCGGCTACAAATGTTATTTGCCCCACCCAGTGGTGGTTCTCCCCAGTGCTTGGCCCCAACCAATGGTGGTTGGCCCATCAGTACTTGTTTCAACCCAGGGCTTTGTGGGGGGCGGGACGTTTAAACATTTTGGTCGTTCCGTAAGGGAGTTGGATGATTATTTATCTAGTTTGTCGTGATTTTCTTTTATTAAACTCCTTTTCATTCATTTTATTTTCTGGATCCTTGTTTTTCTTTTCAAAAAAAATTACTTTTCTTCATTTATTTTCCCTGAAAAAAGTTTTTTTTAACTTTTTTTACGTTTCGTTTTCCCCTCAGAGACCGAATTTAAAAAATTTATTTTTACAAGGAATCTGCCACCGAGAAGTGGCGTTATTGAGAGAAAAAAACCAAATCCATATTCCCGCGGGGCCTGAAGGAAATTGTTTCAAAGAAAAAACTTAATAATTCGGAGTAAGGATTAGGAAAAAAGGGCTACCTAGGAAAGGATAAAGCAAAAAAAGGGTTAACAAAAGCAGGAAAAACCTTTGATGTACTCTTGCCATTATTCCAGGGTTTTCTTATGAAGAAATTAGGGGGGACAACATGTTGCAAAAACAATCTGCGGTTTACGAATAAAACCCAAACAGGGCCCGGTGGTAAGCGGGGAAAAAATTGACTTAAGGTTTGCCTGTCCAGCGCCTTCTTGAAGGGGACAAATCCAAGGGTTCTAAATTTGGCCCCAGTCCCCCTTTTTTGTATGCTGGGAGGTAGTTGGAAAAAACAGTCTGGGGCTTCCCTGACAAATTTTTACTGTTCTTGGGTTCTTCTTAACCCGTACTTGTTGGTTTGCCCCTTCTTTTTATTGAGGGGATGGGGGCTTTGGCTTTCTCCTTCAATTTCTTTTTGCTGTCGTAGATAGTGATTTTTTTTCGTGTGCCAAAGGATTTGGGGAACTAGGTTCCTTAGGGATTTTCAGGTGTGTGTTATTCATGTATCCTTTCTTGTCTGCGTTTCCCAGGGAGTTTACAAAAAAAATTCATGGGGGGACTTCAAATGTTTTCCTAGTAATTAGGTTTGCTTTATCGTACATTATTTTTAACATTTTGCCTTCTATTTTAATTGATAAAAGCCCAGGGTATGGTGGTAATTAATACATTAATTGTCCTTTCGTATGGGACAAAAAAGGGCCATGGGGATGGCGGATTAAACGTATACAAAAAAAATAAAAAAAAGATAACCTAGATGTTGCCCCCATGTGTCTTAATTCTTCATCTGTCGGTATTTTGTTATATCAATTCATGTTACAAGTTTCGTAATGCGTAAGAGGTTGGGAATAAAATAAAGCAGAATGGGGGACCGGTGAATTGGAATTAAATTAGTCTCACGGGGGACCACTATTGCGCAACCCAACACTGTGGACGTGTGAAATTGCAAGGGATTTAACCAAAAAATTTAGGGGGGAACTGGGAGGAAAGGGTCTAAAAAAAAAGTCTGGTTGCATTTAAACCAAGAAGACAGCTTAAAAAAAGTTGCAGGAATCATTAGTGGAATGATGAAAGATGCTTTAAAGACGGGGGACATGCAGGGAGTTTTTGCTGACCGGTGTTTGGCCCAGGGACTTGTTTTTCAGAACACCAATTTGCAGACGGGGGCCGGGTGATGCAGGGGGAACACTCATTTGTTAGAAAGTGGCAGGGAAGGTTTGGTCGTTTGCCAGGACATTATGTAAAGACTCTTGTGGTTTGTAGACACTGTGCATAAAACCACTGTGTTTGAAGGGAATTATGCAAATCTGGAGTTTTGCATGGACAATGTGCTTGGCAGGGCCCTGGGCGTTGGTTAGGGGACACGGTATTTGCAAAACATATTATGCCCAGACCACTGGGTGTATTTTGGGGCCAGGGACGCCATATTTATTGATGAAAACGACGAAAATTAAAAGGTTTTTTTCAAGTGGTTGCAATTAAATTCTTCTACATAACCCCCGCGCAATTACCCCCCAACTGGCTTGGGAAAAAATCATTTCCATAAAAAAGTAACCCAACAATAAAAAATTCGTGGCTGGGAATTAATTTAAAATAAACTCCAGGATATGGGGACTGGGAAAAAAATGAAAACCTTCAGGTATATTATCGCAGCGGCTGTATTCCCTTTCATGCATACTGAAGGAAAAAAATCAAGTTAAAAAAAAAAAAAAAACCGAATGAAATAAATCCTCTTGGGGGACTCCCGGGAAGGGGGACTTCAGATTTATATTGTGGGGCCTGTGGGTATTGGGACCGCTTAAAATTAAAGCAAGCACCATAACATATGAAAAAATATAATAAGCTTTTTCTGTTCAGACCCAGGGGGGCCTTTTTGAGGCGAGAAGCATTTTTTTTGGCAAAGGTAAAAAAACAAAAACGGTCGCTTTTCGTGCCCAATTTAACTGGGGGAGCCAGCTTTTCATTCCTTGGTTCCTTTAAGTGCAGAAAAAAAATGAAAGCGGACAGAGAGATGATATAAAACATGTGAGTAAAAAGGAGGCGTAGCAGAGAAAGTAAATAAAAACAGTATGATAAGTATAGTTAGGGGGGAAATATATGGAAGATAAGCCGAGGAGAGAAAAACCGGCAGGGGTAAGAGTGGAGGCTGGAGAGATTTGCCCACATATATAAGGACTATAAAAAAAAGCTACGTTCACTTCAAAAGTTTTTTAATTGCTCACTTTTGCGCAGTTTTAACAGTATTATTAAAAACAAACCAACCCCACAAATCAATATTAAAAATAAAAAAAAAAAAAAAAAAAATAAAATGATAAAAAAAACCCCTTTGGAAAGTGAAAATCTTTACACCCAAAAAAAATGAGAAGGCAAGGTTAAGTGTGCTAAAACAAACTAGATAATTGAAAAAAAACCTTTTCGTTTAAAAACTCATTGTTTTTTGTTAGTTATTTTATTTTATGGCTTTATTGGTAAGCTCAAATTATTTTCAACAAGCCATTTTTAATGGAAAACTCTGGGAAAGGTTAAGAGTTGTATAGGGAGTAGGAGAAGCTATTAAGGGAAAAATATAGTAGGGAAAGGAAAAATCTATGGGAAAAGGATACAGAAAGTGAATAGAAAAAGGGGCCTGAAAGGGAGATATAGAAATAGAATAAATACAGTGGGAGGGAGGGAATAAACGTGGCTTCCATTAAAGTTAATGCAGGAAGAGCGTGTCTGTAGGATTATTTACCTAGTAGTGATTGTCCAAACAAAACATCGCTGCCACCACAAGGGCTGGCCATCAGGGGGAACAGAATTTTAAAACCCTTGAATGAAGGTATTTCATTAAAAACTATAACCAAAAAACACTGATGGCATTCACCTCGTTGCCATCGCTTACACCCCCCCGCTTCGTTAACCACCCAAAAAACTAAAGGAGTTTACTTAACAGGTGACGCTGCAGGTTATAATTGGGAAAATTGTTGGCGCCTCCACTCTACGTTCTTTCCAGGTTTTGGTTTTCGCTCGGGCTCGTGTGGTCCCGCTAAAAACCCCACAGGGGTTCCAGGGAAAAGACTCGGCCTGCCGGGTTAATAACAGGGGCCAAGTACTTCAAGCCAACTATCAATTTCCCCACTCGTAAGTTCCGATTGCCTTGTTTTCCGTCTGTGAATGGTGAACCAATTTGTACAGTGGGTTCAAGACAGGATTCTTTAATTTTTTTTACTCTCCAGGGAAAATAGGTGAGGGGGAGGGGGTGACAAAGTTGAGTGTTTTCGTGGCATCTGAAACTTGTGGTTGGCATTTCGCAATCTAAACCTATTAAAAAAAAAAAAAACTGGAAGATTGGAAGCCTTTGGGAAACGGGACGTTTCGGTTCCGTGCTCAAAAAACCCTTTCAAGTAAGTCACAGGTGGGGTGGCTCAGGGGGGACTGAACCGGAAATTTCGGCAGGGTTTTAAAGTTTCGTTTCCAATTTAGGTTCCTGTTTAAAAAAAAATGCTTGTTGCCAGGATATTGTTTTGGTCTTTTTTTGTTATTCCTTGTTTGTGTTTTCACGGAAAAAAAACGGGGACCAAAACCATTTTTCATCATAAAAAAAATGCCAAGTTGTGTTGGGGGATGCTCGTTGGGGGGCCTGGCGGATTGGGGGGGATTTTTGGTCAAGGATGGGGGGAAGGGAAGAGAAGGATTAGGTAATGTTTGGGATTTTGGGAAAAAGAGTTGAAAGGAAGGGGGGATAATTTTAATAAAAGGAAAAAATAACATTTATTAAAAGGCACCGTTTTGGGGGTTAATTTTAATAAAGGTTGTTATTTATAAAAAAAAATTCTTTAGGATGGGGTATACCCAGGGACCAGTCAAGTGGCCAAAACTTTTATGAAAAATTTTGCTGAGTTGGTGTAGTAGGTATTAGGTTTTTTTGCTATTCCCTTTTTACTCTTTTTCCCTCACTCAGGGAGGGTTGGGGGTTACAGGGCGCTTGTGGAGTTGGTGACTGCTGGGCGTTTTTGATGGAGGTTTGCCTGTTTTTCGGGGAGTTGGTTTCGCCCGGAAGCTCTTTCTGAAGGTGGTTGGTTCCTCCGTAGGGGGTTTGCAGATGCTAACATGGTTAGAAATGAAAAGTGTTACTTGGTTAAAAGTAAAATTCCATAAGATTGTGGGTTTTATCCTCATTGGATATAGGACTGGTTCCGGGGGGTTGGGCAATCTTTCTATATTTTTTCAGGGAGGTCACTCAGGAATTCTGTTCTCGGAAAGCTCTTTGTATACTAAAAAAACGTCGAACTCTTTTGGGGAAAAAGACATCCTGGGGGTTTTTCCTGTGGGGAGGGTCTGTTAATGTTTTTTGCAAGTCATTGGTGTTCGTTGGTTTTAAGAGGGTTTTTTTCTGTCTGGTTATAAAATTTCTTGTTGGTTATATAATTTGTTGCTTTTTTTGGGTTTTACCAACCCTGACTTTTTGTTGCGTCGATTTCCTGTTAGATGTGTAGACCGTCTATTTTTATTCTGTTTTTCTCCGCCTCATTCCCGTAATAAAAGCGGGATTCTCTTTTCCTGAAACTTTCTGTTGGATTGTAGCATGCTGGATTTTCGGGTTGTTTTGTGACATGGGGCCAAAGCAAGGATATTCAAGCACAGGTTTATCCTCATCTTATACAGGTGATTCTTGATTTAGAGAAGGGGCCTTGATTAAAAACTTGTTTAGGTTGGACTAAGGCGGAAACTTTTGCTAGTTTACCTTTCTGGTGTGGGGTGAGATGTGGTTGAGGTAAATCTTGGTCGAAACTCGTTATCCCAGGGAAACTTATTCGGGTTTCTGATGGGAAAAAAAATTTCCCTTGTTGAAATACTTTGTGGGCAAATCATCCGTGGGGGAAAACTCGATCTTCCGTCTACTAATAAAACAATTTCCCATATTAGTCAGGGCTGTTGGTGGAGGGAAGGATAGTCCGTCGAAAAAAGCTACCTTGGTGGCAAAAATTTTTTTGAAGATGACATTATTATATGGCTGTTTCATCATCAGTTAAAAGCATCAGTATCAATATAGCTTAAAAAAAATCATTATTATAAAAAATTTTTTGCAACCATTATGGACACTCCGGGCCTCTTTACCTTTTTTACCGAAGGGTTAACCCCTGCCACGATTGGTTGTCAGCTTCTGAGACGATGGAAAAAATATAGAATGGAGTTACATATATTCAAGGAAAGAGGAGGGACACTTAGTCCAGAAATTAAAAAATAAATTATTATCTCTGACATGTATGAAGTACCAGCTGTTTTGATGTTGAAAGTGACTAAGGGGAAAAAACGGGATGGTTAGAAAATTTCGGATTGGTTTTTTCCCCCCCCGACCATAGCATGGGTTCAGAGAAAAAAAAAAGTTATACGCCTTCACGAAAACCTCCTTCAGTAAAGTGGGCAGGGGGGGACAGAAAAAAAAAAAATTTATGGGGAAGTGAATAAATAGTTTTGAAAATGACAGATTAATAAATGAGACACTTGCGCAACATTTACTCTGGGAAAAACGTTACAGCCAGCCAGTGACTTCTTCAGTCCCCGTTGCAGTCAAGATGATGGACTTGAAAAACATCGACTCCAGGGGCTGAGGGACAAAAAACCTCAAATTTCTTCTCATTTTTCCAAACCTTTCTCTTCATTGGACTTGGAAGAAGGGCCCCTGGTGGCGAAAAAAACGTTTCCAGAATAAAGATAGGCCCAAAAATTTTTGCACCAAGTGTGTTCATTTTTCAAACATGATAAGGAAGGTTCAGCAGACGTTGATGTGGCTCTTTCCCAAACTGATCTATTCAATGAAGGATTATTTTTTTTTTGATTTAAGAAAAGAGTACGACACAAGCGGGGGCATTGAGTAAGTACTAGCGTTTGAGGCAGAGAGACTAGCATGAGGTAGAAGGAGAGGTACTAGCATGAGGTAGAGGGGAGTACTGCGTGAGACAGAGGAGTACTAAACGTGAGGGAGAGGAAAATTACTAGCGTGAGGCAGGGAGGAGTACTAGCGTGGACAGAGGAGTACTAGGCGTGGAGGCAGAGAGTACTAGCATGAGGGTAAGAGTTTCTGCGTGAGACAGAAGTACCAGGGAGAGATTTTTTAACGTTTAG
>NW_026479215.1:55000-73685 GCF_026875155.1 Cherax quadricarinatus | reverse complement strand
TCCCTCAAAGAATTCCCTCGACACCCAAGCACAGACCCTGCACCTCTTGGCTCCACATCCTTATTTCTGATTATACAGTTCCAATCCTCCTACTATAGAAACCATGGGTAAACCCCGCAAGTAGAAAAGCAAAACCTCCCTTACAAAAGTAACCTTTACCCTCATATTGCAATCAGCCGGCATATATATCCCTAGAAAAAACACTAATCTCCCCCCATAGCCCCTCCACCCTCAACACCCTCCCCTCCCCCCTCTTCCCACAGGAGCACTTGGAATGGGCTGGATTCCCTCACTGCCACTGCCACCCCACCCTTTAATTTCCCTGAGCTGCCTGCATACATCCTAAAACCTTTCAGCCTCAAATCTCTACCACACTTAAAATTGTGTTGTTGAATAAAACACACATCAATATTAAAATGCCTCAAAACATCCTCCAACCATACACGTTTTACATGAGCCCTAATGCCATTCACATTTATCGTTAGACACTTAAAGATTCAGAAAGGGGGGCTTTCCTCTGTTTCTGTGGCCTGTCCATTACACTTTTTGCTGTGCCTGTTTTTTCCCATGCACTCTTGCCCGCCTGGACCCCCTCCCCCCCGTGCACTACCCTGCCCCTTCTTAAACACTCCCGCCCAACTCTTCTTACCAGTACGTTGAGCTGGAGTAATATACTCGTCATCTGACGATCCTCCAGCTCTTTTTTTAGATGTACTCTCAACCTCCATATCATTATGGTAACTCCCGCTGTGCACCTCATCCTCCATTTGCTGCACCTGCAACATGCCAGACTCTGACTCCTGAGGCCCCGGGACCCGTTCACTCAGGTCTTCCTCAACCATCAGAATTCTCCCGTCTACAGGAGGGATCTCCTCCGCTGGCTCATCCAGAAAAAGACTTGATTATCTCCTGCAGGGGTTCAGGTAAAACCTGTAGGTCACCGTCCTCCCCTACCTCTACAGGCTGCTATTCACCACCAGGGTCTGCCTGTGTGGGAACATCCAAAGCCACTGGTAACGCCACGCAAATTTCTCCCGCTTCCTCCACTTCGTCCACCCAATTACCTTTACCTACTATACTCACAACCTCAGGCAAAGACGCCACCTGAGACTCTGTGACAACTGGCAGGTCCAAAGACCTCGGCGCTGCTGCCCTACCACACCCAGCCGCCATGTGGCCATAAGCACCACACAGGTGACACGTCTTGCGTTGTCCTGCGTAAATCACAAACACCTGTGTCCTGAAATCCTCCAGGACAACATACGATGGAATAGGTCGCCTCAAAGTCATCTTAATGGTGTAGGGTCCTGCAGGCAGCCCTGCATAGATTCCATCCGTCCATCTGCCCAAAGTCGTAGCATGCACTTCACCATATCGTTGAAAAGCCTCTCTAATATTCACTTCATCCACTTCAAAAGGGACATTTCGTATCCTCACCCAGGTGTAATATTTTGAGGCATCCCTCAGGTGTACCTCCAGTCCAGATGAAACGAAGATGGACTTCTCCTGGTATCTTGTCACCGTCCTTTCATAAGCCTCTACATTGCAGAACTTTATGAAGATTTGTGAAGAGCCATTAAGCGCTATTCCATGTAGTTCATCGTTGTCAATGTTAAACGTGTCCCGTATGATCGTTGGCAATAAGACAGAGGCGTTCGTCGAATAAATTGTTCCTTTAACTAGGTCAACACACAGTGTTGCTCCTCCTGCAGTAACTGGTCGCCATCTTGGTGAAAACAGGAAGTTGCACAAACAGAGAAAGCAGGAGCTTTTGCGCAGCACGTCCACACGGCCCGAGAGCGATGAGGACAATGAGTGAATTATTATTGAAGTGTTATGCTTTCTGAATCATTGGGATTGAGTCAAGCAAAGTGTTAGTATGTGAAGTGAATGTCTTACGATACTAGTCATTCAGTATTATAATCAAGACAGAATATTGTGTATAATCTTATTAAGTAAACTCAAGTGTAAATTTCTTATGAGTACCATTTTATGGTGCAGCCTTCTTAAAGTTAACATAAAAACCCTTCTATGGTATATTAAGAAACTTAATAAAAACCGGAAAGAAGCATTGTGATTGTTTACTACTGAACCCTTACATGATTTCATTTAGAGCAGGATATTCAGTCCCGTTCATTTGTTGCAAGAAAGTGCTAAACAGACTGTTGTGCCCTGGCCACAACACCCACCATGAACACAAGCAGGTGTCCCACCAACCATGAACACAAGCAGGTGCTCCTGCTTGTGTGGTGTGAGAGATAAAGAGAAGAGATAAGATCTGCTTAACCCGGGGGAGTGTTAGCTACCCAGGATAACCCAGGAAAGTCAGTGTCATCGAGGACTGTCTGTCTAATTTACAATGGCGTCCTTCATTCTTGTCCCCCCAGAATGCGACCCACACCAGTCGACTAACACCCAGGTACCTACTTATTGCTAGGTGAGCAGGGACAGCAGGTGTAAGGAAACATACCCAACGTTTCACCCATGCCTGGATCGAGCCACAGACGCTTAGAATGTGAACTAAATGAGTACTAATTGAACCACAGAGAGAGAAACTTTTCAAGACAAAGGTGGTGAAATATCCTGATGCTGGTAAAAAGCTGATGATCCATGGAATTTCATTTATCATCTCCTTTCTCAAAATCAGTTATTCATTAGCTTCCATTCCAAAATCGCTGTATAATACAGAGCGAAGAAATATTTACAATATCGGTCTAGAAATGGATGTTGAACTCTACTTATTTAGTACCACACCAAAAATAAAGTTGAATAAAACTGACCGGGTGTATGAGCACATGTGAATACCTATAAAGATGTTATTCCAAATGTAATGTTTCCCTGAAACAAGAATGTTATTACATATAGCGCAAATGCATCAATTACCTAGGTCGTCTGATTTTCAAAACAGAGGAAACTAAATACAAAATTACCCAGACAAAAGTAAATAAAATGAAACACACACACACACACACACACACAAACACACACACACACACACACACACACACACACACACACACACACACACGAGCAGAATGTTTCAGATATGGGAACAAGAGGACACAACTGGAAATTGAAAACCCAGATGACTTAGAGGAATGTTATTAAGCATTTTGTTCAGTCTTGGACTTGTCAGGAACTGGAACAATCCGGAGAGTGAAGTGGTAGAGGAGGAATTCATGCATAACTTTAAGAAGATGTATGATAAAGCTCTCGAATCCGGGAGGAAGTGGACCTATATACCTCATGGAGACCAATATTGGTAAAAATCCCTCCAGGCCACCAGGCCACGGTGGCAAAAGCTCTTCCTTCACACGCTGAGGATCCGGGTTCGATTCTCGGCAAAGGGGTGGAAACATTGGGCATGTTTCCTTGAGGTTTCTAAACCTGTATTCCCTGGAACGCAGGACGGAGAGATACATGATTATATACACCTGGAAAATCCTAGAGGGACTAGTACCGAACTTGCACACGAAAATCACTCACTACGAAAGCAAAAGACTTGGCAGACGATGCACCATCCCCCCAATGAAAAGCAGGGGTGTCACTAGCACGTTAAGAGACCATACAATAAGTGTCAGGGGCCCGAGACTGTTCAACTGCCTCCCAGCACACATAAGGGGGATTACCAACAGACCCCTGGCAGTCTTCAAGCTGGCACTGGACAATCACCTAAAGTCAGTTCCTGATCAGCCGGGCTGTGGCTCGTACGTTGGTTTGCGTGCAGCCAGCAGCAACAGCCTGGTTGATCAGGGGCTGATCCACCAGGAGGCCTGGTCACAGACCGGGCCGCGGGGGCGTTGACCCCCGAAACTCTCTCCAGGTAAACTCCAGGTAAACAGCAGTTGTCCATGTTCACCCATTAGTAATAATGGGTACCTGGGTATTAGTCGACTGGTGTGGGTCGCATCCTGGGACAAAACTGACCTAATCTGCCCGAAATGCTCTGCATAACAAGCGGCTTTCTATATAGTAGTATGTCATTGATGTCAGGTAGGACTGTATACCTTGTACATGTACTTGTAGAAATAGATATTATTATTATTGACCTTTCAAGTCCGTAGATAACACATGCTTATTGTTACTGTTATACTTCTATTCACAGATCATAACTTACAGTGCAATATTCGAGGCTTCAAGTGTAACCCGGGTGAACATTAAAATGGTATAAAATACCGACAGGTTGTTAGGTAAGACACATATGCAACAGTTAGGTATCTTTATTATGAAACGTTTCGCCTACACAGTAGGCTTCTTCAGGAGAGGTAAGAACTCAGATGTTGAGAGGTCAGGTCCCTCAAATCCAGCCCCTCTCACTAGTGGAAGTTGTCGAAGTTGATTGCAGGTCTGTACCCAGATACCCTTGTGTTGCAGTGTCTGACAGATTGAATAAAGATACCTAACTGTTGCATATGTGTCTTACCTAACAACCTGTCGGTATTTTATACCATTTTATGTTCAATCTGTCAGACACTGCAACACAAGGGTATCTTGGTACAGACCTGCAATCAACTTCGACAACTTCCACTAGTGAGAGGGGCTGGATTTGAGGGACCTGACCTCTCAACATCTGAGTTCTTACCTCTCCTAGTGGCCTACGTCTCACCTCTTGGCGCTATAAAAAGCTCCATCCTGTCACTTCTTCTCCATATTGTTTCATACTATGGAACAATGCTCTTCTCCAGACTGAGGGACTGACCACCTCAAAACTTTAAGGGTGATGGACTGATTACATCGTCTTCAAGTATCTTCTGCTTCTATCAACTTTTCTGTACTTGACTGAAGAAGCCTACTGTGTAGGCGAAACGTTTCATAATAAAGATACCTAACATCAAAGCTGCTTTCATAGAAAACCTGGAAGCTTTCTACAACAGATGGGAACATAAAAAGTCTGGGCTGAATGGTACTGCCCTTGATACTGGCCATGTAGTCACAAACTGTAAGGCTGGAGGTGATGTCCTGGGAGACAGTAATAGTAAAGCTGGAGGTGCTGTCCTGGGAGACAGTAATGGTGAAGCTGGAGGTGCTGTCCTGGGAGACAGAAATGGTGAAGCTGGAGATACTGTCCTGGGAGACAGTAATGGTGAAGCTGGAGATTTTGTCCAGGTAGTCGGGAATTATACGCAGGAAGGAATACATATAAATGACCTCATAGGGGACAGGAGCCATAGTAGGGAAACAAGTGTAGTCAAAGATAAGATAAAAACCAATATTGCAAACTAGAAATACCGCAGGAAATAGCAAACAAGAGGACTCCAATAGCAATAGTGAGGAAAAAATACCAAAAACAACTGGTGGGAGCTCCATTGTTGGTGCTAGGGAGGATAGAAGTAAGACAGGGAAACATGCACCAACAGGGAATACAGTCACAGAAACCCAAGGCAAGCGGAAACCAAGCTGTGCACATACTATGCACTTGGTATCTGCTGGCATGGGAAATCTGGAAAAACAGATGGGACGTGCAACTATGACCACCCTAGAAAATGCCATGCCCATATGACAACAGGAAAATGCAAACTCCCTTCCTGTAAGCTTTTTCACCCTGAAATGTGTACCTCTTCAGTACAGGAAAGACTGTGCTATAACTTAAATTGCCAGGCATACCATCTAAAGGGGACAAAAAGATACAAAACATCCAGGCCATGGGAAAACCTGGGTAGCCACAGCCACTCAAGAGGGAGAGGTTTTTTAGTGCCAGGAAGGAAAAAAAACTGGCAGGAAATGCAGAAATCGTACACCAAATCCAGTCATTCCTGGAGTGGAACCACAGTCGATGGCCTCCGCTCCAAACCAACAGATACAGATACTAATGCCGGAAAAAAAATCCCCCCCCAGTACCAACAATACCACCAGTCCGATAACATTCTTCTTTGCAAATATACAGGGTCTAAAGCCAGCAACAAACAACAAAATACCTTTCATCCGTGGACTGCTTGCAGAGGCAAAGGCAATGTTCGCGGCTTTCACTGAGACCCACATAAAGGATCACTTGGACAAACGAAATATGGATCCCAGGTTACAACCTATACAGATGTGACAGAGTGAACAGGCAAAAGGGGGGGGTTGGCCTGTACATTGCAGAGTCACTTGTTTGCACAGAACTGCTTAATGCCTCAAATGACGTAGTGGAAGTTTTAGCAGTAAAGGTCGAGAACCCAAACCTAGTCATTGTGGTAGTCTACAAGCCTCCGGATGCAACATCCCAGCAATTCCAAGAACAGCTGTTAAAAATTGACCACTGTCTGGAAAATCTTCCAGCTCCTGCACCCAACATCTTGCTCCTGGGGGATTTCAACTTAAGGCACCTAAAATGGAGGAATATAGCAAATAATATTGTTGCAGTAATAACACCAGGAGGCAGCTCTGATGAAAACTCACACTCACACGAGCTTTTAAATCTCTGCACAAAATTCAATTTAAACCAGCAAATAATAGAGCCTACTAGACTGGAGAATACACTAGACCTCATATTCACTAACAATGATGATCTGATAAGAAATGTCACCATATCAAAAACAATATACTCAGATCACAACATAATTGAGGTTCAGACATGTATACGTGGAGCCCCAGACCGACAAAATGAGACTAGTCACGAGGGAGCATTCACCAAATTCAACTTCAATAACAAAAACATAAAGTGGGACCAAGTAAACTAAGTCCTAACCGATATAAGCTGGGAAGATATACTAAGCAACACAGACCCAAACTTATGCCTAGAACAGATTAACTCGGTGGCACTCGATGTATGCACAAGGCTTATTCCTCTAAGAAAAAGGAGGAGTAGATGTAAAATAGAAAGAGACAGGCGCTCCCTTTACAGGCGACGGAAAAGAATAACAGAGCGGCTAAAAGAGGTCAATATATCTGAAATGCGCAGGGAGACACTGGTCAGAGAAATAGCAAGCATCGAACTTAAGCTAAAAGAATCCTTTAGGAGTCAGGAATGAACATCAAAATGGTATACAATACCGACAGGTTGTTAGGTAAGACACATATGCAACAGTTAGACAACTTTATTCCGAAACGTTTCGCCTACACAGTAGGCTTCTTCAGTCGAATACAGAAAGTAGGCAGGAACAGTAGAGATGTGAAGACGATGTAATCAGTCCATCACCCTTAAAGTCGTAGAATTTGAGGTTGTCAGTCCCTCGGCCTGGAGAAGTTCAGTTCCATAGTCAGGAACTATCTGAAGATCAAGCGACAGTGCGGAGACTTAAATACTGTCGGAAGGAGAGGTGCAGGGTAGTAGTAGTAGTAGTAGTAGTAGTAGTAGTAATAGTAGTAGTGAGAGGCAACTGAGAGGTCATGTCCCTCTCAGATCCAACCCTTCTCACTTGAAAAGCTTGTTCAAGGTGTTTTCTGTACCAAGATGCCACGTGTTGCAGTGTCTGACAAGTAAAGTCGTAGAATTTGAGGTTGTCAGTCCCTCGGCCTGCAACACGTGGCATCTTGGTACAGAAAACACCTTGAACAAGCTTTTCAAGTGAGAAGGGTTGGATCTGAGAGGGACATGACCTCTCAGTTGCCTCTCACTACTACTATTACTACTACTACTACTACTACTACTACCCTGCACCTCTCCTTCCGACAGTATTTAAGTCTCCGCACTGTCGCTTGATCTTCAGATAGTTCCTGACTATGGAACTGAACTTCTCCAGGCCGAGGGACTGACAACCTCAAATTCTACGACTTTAAGGGTGATGGACTGATTACATCGTCTTCACATCTCTACTGTTCCTGCCTACTTTCTGTATTCGACTGAAGAAGCCTACTGTGTAGGCGAAACGTTTCGGAATAAAGTTGTCTAACTGTTGCATATGTGTCTTACCTAACAAGGAGTCAGGAATCGCGGGAAGAACTAAAAGCTATAAATGAAATCGAAAGAAACCCAAAGTATTTCTTCTCCTATGCCAAATCAAAATCGAGAACAACGCCCAGTATTGGGCCCCTACTTAAACAAGATGGGTCCTACACAGATGACAGCAAGGAAATGAGTGAGCTACTCAAGTCCCAATATGACTCAGTTTTTAGCAAGCCGCTAACCAGACTGAGAGTCGAAGATCAAAATGAATTTTTTTATGAGAGAGCCACAAAATTTGATTAACACAAGCCTATCCGATGTTATCCTGACGCCAAATGACTTCGAACAGGCGATAAATGACATGCCCATGCACTCTGCCCCAGGGCCAGACTCATGGAACTCTGTGTTCATCAAGAACTGCAAGAAGCCCCTATCACGAGCCTTTTCCATCCTATGGAGAGGGAGCATGGACACGGGGGTCGTCCCTCAGTTACTAAAGACAACAGACATAGCCCCACTCCACAAAGGGGGCAGTAAAGCAACAGCAAAGAACTACAGACCAATAGCACTAACATCCCATATCATAAAAATCTTTGAAAGGGTCCTAAGAAGCAAGATCACCACCCATCTAGAAACCCATCAATTACACAACCCAGGGCAACATGGGTTTAGAACAGGTCGCTCCTGTCTGTCTCAACTACTGGATCACTACGACAAGGTCCTAAATGCACTAGAAGCAAAAAGAATGCAGATGTAATATATACAGACTTTGCAAAAGCCTTCGACAAGTGTGACCATGGCGTAATAGCGCACAAAATGCGCGCTAAAGGAATAACAGGAAAAGTCGGTCGATGGATCTATAATTTCCTCACTAACAGAACACAGAGAGTAGTCGTCAACAGAGTAAAGTCCGAGGCAGCTACGGTGAAAAGCTCTGTTCCACAAGGCACAGTACTAGCTCCCATCTTGTTTCCTCATCCTCATATCCGACATAGACAAGGATGTCAGCCACAGCACCGTGTCTTCCTTTGCAGATGACACCCGAATCTGCATGACAGTGTCTTCCATTGCAGACACTGCAAGGCTCCAGGCGGACATCAACCAAATCTTTCAGTGGGCTGCAGAAAACAATATGAAGTTCAACGATAAGAAATTTCAATTACTCAGATATGGTAAACATGAGGAAATTAAATCTTCATCAGAGTACAAAACAAATTCTGGCCACAAAATAGAGCGAAACACCAACGTCAAAGACCTGGGAGTGATTATGTCGGAGGATCTCACCTTCAAGGACCATAACATTGTATCAATCGCATCTGATAGAAAAATGACAGGATGGATAATGAGAACCTTCAAAACTAGGGAGGCCAAGCCCATGATGACACTCTTCAGTCACTTGTTCTATCTAGCTGGAATATTGCTGCACTCTAACAGCACCTTTCAAGGCAGGTGAAATTGCCGACCTAGAAAATGTACAGAGAACTTTCACGGCGCGCATAACGGAGATAAAACACCTCAATTACTGGAGCGCTTGAGGTTTCTAAACCTGTATTCCCTGGAACGCAGGAGGGAGAGATACATGATTATATACACCTGGAAAATCCTAAGGGACTAGTACCGAACTTGCACACGAAAATCACTCACTACGAAAGCAAAAGACTTGGCAGACGATGCACCATCCCCCCAATGAAAAGCAGGAGTGTCACTAGCACGTTAAGAGACCATACAATAAGTGTCAGGGGCCCGAGACTGTTCAACTGCCTCCCAGCACACATAAGGGGGATTACCAACAGACCCCTGGCAGTCTTCAAGCTGGCACTGGACAAGCACCTAAAGTCAGTTCCTGATCAGCCGGGCTGTGGCTCGTACGTTGGTTTGCGTGCAGCCAGCAGCAACAGCCTGGTTGATCAGGCGCTGATCCACCAGGAGGCCTGGTCACAGACCGGGCCGCGGGGGCGTTGACCCCCGAAACTCTCTCCAGGTAAACTCCAGGTAAACTGTTGCATATATGTCTTACCTAATAACCCGGGTGAGCTTCAGGTATTGCTCTTCCAATTTTTTCTATATGTGCTTGTTTACAAGAACCAAAATCGCTCTCCGCTACTATCCATTCCCTCTCGGGAATGTTCGCGCTGGTATACCACTTTCTCAGACCTTTGTTCATAGTTCCCTGTATTACACTGCATCCCGTATCTACTTGAACCAATGGGATACAGTTTGCTCTTTGTATCTTTTTCCTTCTCTACCATTATCTATTCCTAATGTTGATTTTCTGGTCTCTTCCTAACCTCCACTACCTCACCAAACCATACCACAGGCGGGGACAGAACCCGCGATCAGAGAGTCTCAAAATTCCAGACCGTCGCGTTAGCCACTCGACCAGCTAGCCACAATAAGATTCGTCCAACTAGGTATATTTCTACACCATATGGTGTATGGTTTGCTTGCAATCGTGTCATTACGATTTCGTGAGTCCACTACCTCATCTAGCTGCCGACCGTCTGCAACTAGACCTGATGGTATTCATATTTGCTTCAGCATTTACATCCGCTGGCTCTCGTAATCCTCTTACATTTCTTTAATCTTGTTTGGTTGCAAAGGGTTCTTCCTCGTCCATGGAAAACTCCCGTTGTTCTGCCCTGTCATAAACCAGGTACTTGAAGCCATGATGCCTCCCACTATCGTCTCATTGTTCTTACTAGTGCAGTTTGCAAGTTGCTGGAACGTCTATTAAATAGACGTTTAGTGTTGTATTTGGAGGCACACAGTCTTTTCACTCGCCAATTTGGCTTTCGTAGGGGCCGATATATTTCTGACTCCTCACTCCGTTTAATTATCCATGTTCGTAATGCCGTTGCTAGTAAACACTTGGTTATTGCAGTCTTTTGTTTTATCTTGAAATAACGTATGGCACTACCTGGCGGTATAACACCTTGGCCAAAGTTCCTTCCTTAGGCCTTCAGGACAGTCTGCCACTTTTCCTTCAAAATTTGTTGTCCGAGAGACATTTCTGTTTCCGGGTTAATAATACATTTTTCCCTGTGTCCTGGAAATAAGATGTGGTAGCCAGGCGACTAGTCCGGCAGAAGATATCAGAGTTGTGTTCTTAGCACCACTCTTTCTACTCGCTATCAATGACCTCATTAAGATAGTGACCTGGGCGTCACTGTATCTCAATGATTTTGTTATAGCTTCTGCAGGCGCTGTCACCTAGTAGCGACCTCTCTCCAGAATGTTGTCGATCGTGTTTCCCACATGGGATTAATTTTTCTGTTACTTAAACACATCAGATTACTTTCATTCGACACGTTATACCCGTATAGTTCCTGTATCCCTGAACAAGATACAGTCAGGTTTCTCTGCCATCTCGTTGATCGATGAATGTCCTAGAAACCTCACATTACCTCTCTGAAAGCAATTTGCCAAGGGAGACTAAACTTTCTGAAAACCCTTCCCATCTTTCTAGGGAGGCTGATAGACGAACTCACCTTCGCCTTCATTCTGCCCTAATCTTATCGAAACTGGATTATCGCGACGAGCAATATTCTGCATCCTCGCCTGCAGAAAATAGCTGGGATTAAGTTTCGAAAGATCTAAACTTAATCTCATTCATCATCAGGGACTGCATTTGTGTCTAGGTGCTTTTGTTCCTTCCCGGTTAAGTGCCTTTATACAGAGGCGAATGTTTCATGTTCTGTACGATCGGCGTGATGCCTATTGACTTCGATATTTTGTCCGCTCTCACGACCTTCACGATCCTTTTACATACAAGTTGGTAACAAATGTTAGTAGTGCTCAGTTATTTGTTCGCTGCCCCTGTTTACTTCGACTCTTTTCTCATCGTATTAACTCTCTCTTGACTTCTTCATGTCCATCCAGCTTTTAACTTTTCTCTTTTCTCTTGGGAAGTTCCAACAACTCGTGTCTATTCTTTCTCACTTTCGTGCACGAAAGCTCAATTACCTACTGCAGCATCTCGCTCCCTAATTCTTGACCACATCAGATATTATCATCCCGTTGCACTTGACACTGATGGTTCTAAATCCTGTGATAAGATAAGATAAGATTTCGTTCGGATTTTTAACCCCGGAGGGTTAGCCACCCAGGATAACCCAAGAAAGTCAGTGCGTCATCGAGGACTGTCTAACTTATTTCCATTGGGGTCCTTAATCTTGTCCCCCAGGATGCGACCCACACCAGTCGACTAACACCCAGGTACCTATTTGCTGCTAGGTGAACAGGACAATAGGTGTAAGGAAACGTGTCGAAATGTTTCCACCCGCCGGGAATCGAACCCGGGCCCTCCGTGTGTGAAGCGGGAGCTTTAGCCACCAGGCCACCGGGCTTGCAGGCTTGCAGCACTTTTTCCGGACAGAGCTGTACGAGGTCATTTATTAGACTTATCTAGCATTTTCACAGCTGAACTGTATGCAGTTCACATCACTGTTATATATATTGCATCTCTGTCTACCTCAACATTCGTAGTAGTTTCAGACTCCTTTAATGCTTTACACGCTATTAAAAAAATTGATTCTCCTCATCCCCTCGTTCTGTTTTGGCGAAGGAAATACAATTCAGTTAATCTCTGCTGTCTTTTGCTTGTTCCCAAGTGGTAATCGCATAATGACAAGGTGTGTAGACCATATCTACACCTATGTTCGTAATATCATTCATAACAAATTGTATTCTGTCAAGCCTTGTTTGGGTTTCTGGTCGTCTTATCACTGTCGTATTTGGGAGTCTACACTCTCCTGTCATCATATCGGACACACACGTCTCATTCACAGGTATCTCATGGAGAAGCTCCCAGTGCCACTCTGTGAGAATTGCCAAGTTTCGTTGTCAATTCAGTCTACTAATAGACTGTCCTGTCTACCAACAAACACGCAGAATTTACCTCCGATGTGGTCACCTCTCTAATGTATTTACTTGTTGACAGCCCCACCTTTGACACACATTCCCTAAAACATAGATAAAGATTTTATTTCTTTGTAAAGCTTACAATGTGTATTTATAATTTTGGTTTGCTAGGTACAAAGAAAGCCACTATCACTTTTTGTCAGTGACAGCTTTATTACACACTTTGATTATATTTTAACTTTAGTGCTCCCTACCACCCATACTAACTCTGCTTCTTGCATACTCCTAATCCTCGCTGGTCTCTGGTCTTCACATAGTTCATCTTTTAGCACATCCTGCCCTGCAGTGCTCTGACCCTTGTTGATTTAACCCTTAGTTTCGATTGTAATAATAATCGAATTATAAGTGAATTAAATAGAAACGTGTTTGTCCAGTCAACTAATTACTTAGTCTTAGCGCTTCTTTTTGATTATAATAATAATAATAATAATAATAATAATTACTTAGTACTACTACTACTATTAATAATATTAATAATAATAGCAATAAAAAGTCAAGAAAATGTAACTCTTTACCTAGTACCTGTGTCCAGATTGAGCCAATTGAGTAGGCACTTGTTATGAGGCTCTGTGTCCACTCGTCCCACTCAAACTCCCCGTCCTGCAAGATACACACAGGGTGAGCATATGTTGGGGTGACAGTGACATTGATAAATGGTTCAGAGAACCGACAAGGTAATGTTTCACGACTCTAACCGCGGGCTCAAGCCCCGCCCATGGTGTGGTTTGGTTAAGAATGGTGAAGATCAGGAGTTTGAGATTGGTGTGGTAATAATTTAGCAATGTTTGAATATGCTTCTGTCAAGTCTGATTTAAGTATGCATAGTATGATTTTGCAGAAAAATGTTGTAATCTCTGTTGACCTAAGGTAGAATATTAGAACATTTGCAAATATAGCACAATGGCACTAATGCTATTTGATACAGTTTAGTAACCTAAAATGAACGAAGATATTATTGAAGTAACTAAGGACTGTAACATTTAAAATTTTTCAGAAACTCGAGGCTGCAGCACTGTTCCGGCCCAGCACAGCGGAAACCATTGTCGAGATTACACAGAGTATCCAGGACCTACTGACAGTATTTCCTTGTCATTGTAGATTCTTATTCAGTTTTTTGGATGGTCATATAGCTAACTCTGTGACTTTTACTGTTTGTTCCTAATTGTTTCTAAAATCCTTTTTTTTTTTTCTTCAATTTAGGTTTGCCAAACATGATTGATCCAGATAAGCAGGACAATCGGGATCATTTTGGAGGAGCTAGAATTTAGGCAGAAGTTTATATCATTGACGTTTTCTCAGGTGGCATAAATTTACATCATCGACAGATTAAGAGTTAAATAATTTCCCATTTAACTCTTCTGAACGGCTCCAATATTTAATGGCTGATGTATCTTAGGACCAGGACGGTACCCATTAAGTCTCGTATGCGTGCTGGCAAATTTTTTTTGTGTAAAATAGTCAGTTTGTCATAACTGTAGACTGACTCATCTATTGATCTTGACATCTTCATCACTGGTGTTGTGCCCTAAACAAAACTTACATAATTCTGTTGACTGACATAAGTCCCGTTCTGTCAATTGTACTGAATGGTGATATTCATTTGATATTCAAAACATTATTGATAATAAATTCAATAAAAAGGATAATAAAATTACAGAAACAGTTAAAAATCTTGGAGTGGTTGGAATGGGATCAGCCACCGAGTAATGCGCATTCTGATCGTCTTCAAACTTACACCGTTAGTGGGATTTACTAAAACAGGTGTCACTCTGAGCTATGTAAATTTCAATTTGCTATTTTTATTAAGTGGTATTTTTAAATATCATAACTAGAGAATGCCTCTACTGACTGATACGAAATGTCACCATATCAAAAACAATATACTCAGATCACAACATAATCGAGGTTCAGACATGTATGCGCGGAGCCCCAGACATACAAAATGTGATCAGTCACGAGGGAGCCTTCACCAAATTCAACTTCAATAACAAGAACATAAAGTGGGATCAAGTAAACCAAGTCCTAAACGATATAAGCTGGGAAGATAGACTAAGCAACACAGACCCCAGCTTATGCCTAGAACAGATTAACTCGGTGGCACTCGATGTATGCTCAAGAGTGTAGATGTAAAATAGAAAGACAGGCGCTCCCTTTACAGGCGACGAAAAAGAATAACAGAGCGGCTAAAAGAGGCCAATATATCTGAAATGCGTAGGGAGTCACTGGTCAGAGAAATAGCAAACATCGAACTTAAACTAAAGGAATCTTATAGGAGTCAGGAATCGCGGGAAGAACTAAAAGCCATAAATGAAATCGAAAGAAACCCAAAGTATTTCTTTTCTTATGCCAAATCAAAGTCGAGAACAACATCCAGTATTGGGACCCTACTTAAACAAGATGGGTCCTATACAGATGACAGCAAGGAAATGAGTGAGCTACTCAAGTCCCAATATGACTCGGTTTTTAGCAAGCCGCTAACCAAACTGAGAGTCGAAGATCAAAATTAATTTTTTATGAGAGCCACAGAATTTGGTTAACACAAGCCTATCCAATGTCATCCTGACGCCAAATGACTTCGAACAGGCGATAAATGACATGCCCATGCACTCTGCCCAAGGGCCAGACTCATGGAACTCCGTGTTCATCAAGAACTGCAAGAATCCCCTATCACGAGCTTTTACCATCCTATGGAGAGGGAGCATGGACACGGGGGTCGTCCCACAGTTACTAAAAACAACAGACATAGCCCCACTCCACAAAGGAGGCAGTAAAGCAATAGCAAAGAACTACAGACCGATAGCACTAACATCCCATATCATAATCTTTGAAAGGGTCCTAAGAAGCAAGATTGCCACCCATCTAGATACCCATCAATTACACAACCCAGGGCAACATGGGTTTAGAGCAAGTCGCTCCTGTCTCTCCCAACTACTGGATCACTACGACAAGGTCCTAGATGCACTAGAAGACAAACAGAATGCAGATGTAATATATACAGACGTTGCAAAAGCCTTCGACAAGTGTGACCATGGCGTAATAGCGCACAAAATGCGTGCTAAAGGAATAACAGGAAAAGTTGGTAGATGGATCTATAATTTCCTCACAAACAGAACACAAAGTGTAGTAGTCAACAGAGTAAAGTCTGAGGCGGCTACGGTGAAAAGCTCTGTTCCACAAGGCACAGTACTCGCTCCCATCTTGTTTCTCATCCTCATATCTGACATAGACAAGGATGTCAGCCACAGCACCGTGTCTTCCTTTGCAGATGACACCCGAATCTGTATGACAGTGTCTTCCACTGGACGGTGGCCCAGTGGCCTGGTGGCTAAAGCTCCCGCTTCACACACGAAGGGCCCGGGTTCGATTCCCGGCGGGTGGAAACATTTCGACACGTTTCCTTACACCTGTTGTCCTGTTCACCAAGCAGCAAATAGGTATCTGGGTGTTAGTCGACTGGCGTGGGTCGCATCCTGGGGGACAAGATTAAGGACCCCAATGGAAATAAGTTAGACAGTTCTCGATGACGCACTGACTTTCTTAGGTTATCCTGGGTGGCTAACCCTCCGGGGATTAAAAATCCGAACGAAATCTTATCCATTGCAGACACTGCAAGGTTCCAGGCGGACATCAACCAAATCTTTTAATGGGCTGCAGAAAACAATATGAAGTTCAACGATGAGAAATTTCAATTACTCAGATATGGTAAACATGAGGAAATTAAAACTTCATCAGAGTACAAAACAAATTCCGGCCACAAAATAAAGCGAAAAACCAACGTCAAAGACCTGGGAGTGATCATGTAGGAGGATCTCACCTTCAAGGACCATAACATTGTATCAATCGCATCTGCTAGAAGAATGACACAATGGATAATGAAAACCTTCAAAACTATGGATGCCAAGCCCATGATGGCGCTCTTCAGGTCGCTTGTTCTATCTAGGCTGGAATATTGCTGCACACTAACAACACCTTTCACGGCAGGTGAAATTGCTGACCTAGAAAATGTACAGAGAACGTTCACGGTGCGCATAACGGAGATAAAACACCTCAATTACTGGGAATGCTTGAAGTTCCTGAACCTGTACTCCCTGGAATGCAGGCGGGAGAGATACATGATTATATACACCTGGAAAATCTTAGAGAGACTAGTACCGAACTTGCACACGAAAATCACTCACAACGAAAGCAAAAGACTCGGCAGACGATGCAACATCCCCCCAATGAAAAGCAGGGGTGTCACTAGCACGTTAAGAAACAATACAATAAGTGTCAGGGGCCCGAGACTGTTCAACTGCCTCCCAGCATACATAAGGGGGATTACCAATAGACCCCTGGTTGTCTTCAAGCTGGCACTGGACAAGCACCTAAAGTCGGTACCTGACCAGCCGGGCTGTGGCTCGTACATTGGATTGCGTGCAACCAGCAGTAACAGCCTGGTTGATCAGGCTCTGATCCACCAGGAGGCCTGGTCACAGACCGGGCCGCGGGGGCGCTGATCCCCGGAACTCTCTCCAGGTAAACTCCAGGTAAACCCAAAATTTTGAGCTGGTGCAGTGAGTCGTGGCAGGGTGTGAGATTGGTGGAAATAGTATATGTTAGAGTGAAGTGGGCAGTATCGTTTGCTTATGATTTGGTGCGAGATAACTATGTGTTGTGAGTGCGCTGTCTCCCACTGGTGGGATGCTTCTGTAATGTTACTGAATCAGTGTAGATAATGACACATTAGCAGTTCAGTACATCTATGGAGGAAACTTTTCGTCATAATTGGCTTCTCCAGTCCTGATGCATTTTGTGGGTATACAGTACCCACAAGATATTAATTCAGTTTAATATCTTTATTTTGCCCCACATACCCATCCCGTGGGAGGTAGTCAAACGATCACAGAGGCACATGATGGGTCCAGGAACTGAGCCGCAACACCTGGCAACGCCAACCAGTGGCCTTATTATTATTATTATGATAGGACACGACAAACTCTCATTGTGACGGTGATTAACAAATTAAACATTACCAGACTGTGTTTCAGATCAATGATTATCACCGTTAATGTAATATCAGCATCACTGTTGATGACGCAACATACGACAGTGTTACCATTAATGTTCTTTGGTGGTAAAGTCACCTCCTGCAGTGATGCAACACACGATAGGGTAGCCCATGTTTGGTAGGCTATGCTCTCCCTTCACACACTGAGGGTCCGTGGTTCGATTCCCAACAAGATTTGAACAGACTGATGCAGTGGTCGGAGGAGTGGCAAATGCAATTTAATGTAGACAAATACAAAGTTCTAAACATTGGACAGGAAAATAACCATGCCACATATGAACTAAATAATGTAGATCTTAATATTACTGATTGTGAAAAGGATTTGCGAGTTCTGGTTAGCAGTAATCTAAAATAAAGACAACATTGCATAATTGTTCTCAATAAAGCTAACAGAATCCTTGGCTTCTTAGCAAGTAGTATAAATAATAGAAGTCCTCAGGTTGTTCTTCAACTCTATATATCTTTTGTTTAGGCCTCATATAGATTTTGCTGCACAGTTTTGGTCACCGTATTACAGAATGGATATATATGAACTGGAAGACCTACAAAGGAGGATGACAAAGTTGATCCCATGTATCAGAAATCTTCCCTTTGAGGATAGACTGAGGTCCCTGAATCTGCACTCTCTAGAAAGGAGTAGAATTACGGGGGATATGATTGAGGTGTATAAATGGAAAACAGGAATAAATAAAGGGGATGTAAACAGCGTGCTAAAAAAATATCTAACATAGACAGGACTCGCAGCAATGGCTTTAAGTTGGAAAAATTTAGATTCAGGAAGGATATAGGAAAGCACTGGTTTGGTAATAGAGTTGTGGATGAGTGGAACAAACTCCCGAGTAGTTATAGAGGTTAAAACGTTGTGTAGTTCTAAAAATAGGTTAGATAAATACATGGGTGGGTGCTACTGGGTC
>NW_026479215.1:0-50000 GCF_026875155.1 Cherax quadricarinatus | reverse complement strand
GGATAAAACAGCGAAGTGTACAGAATAAGCTAACAAAACCCATCACAAACATTGTCCAGAAGTAACACGTAAAAACAAACTTCTTGACCTGACGCCCAGATCCAGGTCCCTCCCTTTCATGGTGTCACCTGATTTTTACCTTTACTGACCTCTCCACCATCTGACCTGACCTCAGTATACTTGCACGCTTTATAAAGCGACATTTTGGCTGATTTGTGTGCACTGTGAATAAAAGACTTTTCATGCTGCAAGTGTCTTAAATCACCAAAAGAGGGAAATTATGAGAATATGAGAAATATAATCACGAAAGGTGATTAGCCGAAATTTCGGCTAGATCCTGCTTGTACCTGTGTCTGGATGCTGAAACGTGCAGACACGCCATCAGGATAACTCATTGAGAGACGGATGCTTCTTGTGTAGCGTGATGAAGTGAACAACTTCATTCCTTCCTCTCTCCGGGCAAACACAACTTGCTGTGACCACCACTTTCCACCATTTATCCCACCACTGCCATCAATGTGAAACAGATTATTTGGTGATGCTGGTAGCGGGGAGTAAATGATAAACGTCTTCGGAGGCTTCTTACTTTATTTGCAAAGTCGTGGTGGGTACACAGGCTTGTGTGTTAAGTGCCCATGGTCCGGGAGGGCCATGCCTATGAGGGAGAGAGGGAGTGGACTTGTTGACTGACTCTAGGCTGCTGAGTGAGTGAGAGCGAGTGGGACCAGCGTCCCACTGACCTGGGCAGGCCTAGAAGCAGACAACAAGTCTACTCCCTCTCTCACTCGTGGGCATGGCCCTCACAACCCATAGGCACTTAACACACAAGCCTGTGTACCCACCACGACTTTGCAAATAAAGTAAGAAGCCTCCAAAGATGTATCATTGAACCCTGCTCTACAAGAGCCACCAAACAAGCTGGTTATAAATGGTGACAACAGAATATAAATGGTGGGAAGCGGTAGTCGCAGGAAGTTGTGTTTGCCCGGAGAGAGGAAGGAATGAAGTTGTTCACTTCATCACCCTACACAACAAGCATCCATCTCTCAGCGAGTTATCCTGATGTCGTGTCTGCACGTTTCAGCATCCAGACACAGGTACAAGCAGGATTTGGCCGAAATTTCTCAAATTTCTTCGAGAATTGTAAGTGACGTCCCAGCGACCCCACGCCACAGCGTCCCACACTGTTTCTCAAGTCACATGTTCAGCATCACTTGTATGTTCTGCCATTGTTGTTCAGCTCAGCACAGCTATTTCAGCAAGCCAGAGGTGAGTTTTGTGGTGATTTCGTCGCCCAGTGGGAGTGTATCCCTGTGTTGTGAGTGGGAGAGTGGAAGTGGCCGTTTCCTCGCCTCGCCCACACTCACCCTACTCATACTCACCCGTCTACCATCACTCACCACTACTCACTCCCTCTGCTGTGTTTCTGCTGTTTTCTGTATGAATTCATTGCCAGAGCTGTGTATCCAAGTGCCTGAGGCCACTCGAAGCTACGTGGATCAGCATGCCACGTAGATCACGACACTGCGTGGATCCCGACACCACATGAGGTGTTTACCTGGAGTTTACCTGGAGAGAGTTCCAGGGGTCAATGCCCCCATGGCCGGTCTGTGACCAGGCCTCCTGGTGGATCAGAGCCTGATCAACCAGGCTGTTACTGTTGGCTGCACGCAAACCAACGTACAAGCCACAGCCCGGCTGGTCAGGATGTGGTGTGGATGAAGCCACGTGGACCTACGAGCCACGTGAGTTACCAAGCCAGATGTCCCAGGCCTCATGCTGTGGTCTGCTGCCCGCATCACATTGATGCCACTGATGCTGCTGCCCGACTTTGTGACCTCATGATGTCTGCCTGACATCACCTCGAGACATCTGCTGACATCACAGTGCTGCTGATGTCACCTCACGACGTCATGCCTGACATCACATGATGTCACATCGAGTGTTTCAGTAATTATGTCAGTATTGTCGAGAAGATTGAGAGAAGATATATGTCGTGTGTTAATTAATTCCTCTCAGTCAGTGTTTTTACATGTTAATGTATGGCTTAGTGTCAGTTTTGTGCACAGAAAAGCATCATTTGCTAGTTTAAACCATGTTGTACCACGGGTGTGTGTGCAGTTTTCCGTGTGTCCTGTGTGGTCTTGAGCCCAGCTGTGTATCGACCACAGGTCTGTGGCCAGACCCCTGCGTAGTACCTTGTGTTGTCACCCAGTGTGACCAGTGCATTTGACAGCTGATATTAGTCAGCCCTGAGCATAGGAGCCCCTTGTACAGAAAGCTCTTATGCTCGTCACTCATAGATGTTCTGCAGAATCGTACCTGCTACGATTCCCATTGAGATTTGTTTCACTTCACCTCCAGACCTTCAGAGTGCAGTTATATGTAGAGAAACAAGTCTGGGGACGTTTAGACTAACCTCTGCTATAACTCCAACTGCCGAGAGAATGACACTCGTCAAGCCGCAGTTAGCCCTGTCAGCAGGCGCTGTGTCAGCCTCGTGTCACAAGCTTCAGTGAGCAGCCTGCACAAAGATGATGTCACTTTGACTGCTAGCCCACACTGCAGTATGGTGTATGATGTTATGGCTCCCTGATGTTTCGCCCAGTCATCTCTGCCATGACTTGCTCCACGACTCACTCCATGCTCTCCGACAGTGACAGCCCAGCGACAGTACCAGTCAAGAAGTGTCCTCCTGAGTCACTTGCCAGAAGTCCTGCCCAGTTGCCGAGTTTTGACGACGCCTCACTCGAGGGCACCAGCATGTCGTGCCCCAGGTTGAGTGAAACCTACAGTGACTCCTCCAATGACTGCTTCACCGTTCTAGAGGAGACCGTACCCCGTTACATCACAGCTCAGCCGCAGCAATGTCTCCTGTGTTGCAGTATCTGTCCAGATGCAGGAAGGCATGCAGTGATGCCCATTGATGCTCACTGCCTATGACCACAATGTTTAGCACACCCCACGTTTTTTTCTTCCCTCCCTGTAGGAATTTTTTTTTTCCATGTCCATATGTATATAAATATATGTTTTTTATTTTGTGTTCTGTGCCCTGTTCCTACGGGAGAGAGACCGAGTTTTTTTTTCTGCCAGACATGGTCGGGACGACCATGTGGTAGGAGGCCAAGCAAATGTAGACAGCCTGTACTGTCTGCACAGACAGCCTATGCTGTCTGGCAGCTTAGTTCATATTTTGTGGCACTCAGGTGCTGCCCTCTCAAGGCCTGCCGAGGTCAGTGGGACGCTGGTCCCACTCGCTCTCACTCACTCAGCGGCCTAGAGTCAGTCAACAAGTCTACTCCCTCTCTCCCTCGTGGGCATGGCCCTCCCGGGCCATGGGCACTTAACACACAAGCCTGTGTACCCACCACGACTTTGCAAATAAAGTAAGAAGCCTCCGAAGACGTCAATCATTTGCTCCCTGCTACCAGCATCACCAAATAATCTGTTTCACAGAGGAGAAGTTTGACACAGTGGAGGAGAAGTTTGACAAAGTGGAGGAGAAGTTTGACACAGTGGAGAAGTTTGACAAAGTGGAGGAGAAGTTTGACACAGTGGAGGAGAAGTTTGACAAAGTGGAGGAGAAGTTTGACACAGTGGAGAAGTTTGACAAAGTGGAGGAGAAGTTTGACACAGTGGAGGAGAAATTTGACAAAGTGAAGGAGAAGTTTGACACAGTGGAGGAGAAATTTGACAAAGTGGAGGAGAAGTTTGACACAGTGGAGAAGTTTGACAAAGTGGAGGAAAAGTTTGACACAGTGGAGGAGAAGTTTGACAAAGTGGAGGAGAAGTTTGACACAGTGGAGGAGAAGTTTGACAAAGTGGAGGAAAAGTTTGACACAGTGGAGAAGTTTGACAAAGTGGAGAAGTTTGACACAGTGGAGGAGAAGTTTGACACTGTGGAGGATAAGTTTGACACAGTAGAGGAGAAGTTTGACACAGTGGAGGAGAAGTTTGACAAAGTGGAGGTTTGGTCTCATCAGGCAAACTGCTCATTTAGAGTGACTCACGAAATAGTAATAACACGATTGAAAATAAACCCAGTACGGGTGGAGCTTGAACCCATGGTGAGTGTGCCGTAAAACTGCAGGCCAGTGCGTTAACCACTGGGCCAGCTGGCTAGAGTAAGTCATCCAACTAGGTACTACTTGACATTTCTCCTTGTTAAACTTCATATTGTTTTGAGTGGCCCATTCGAAGATTTGGTTGATGTCCACTTGGAATCTCGCGGTGTCTTCGATGGAGGTCACTGCCATGGTAATCCGGGTGTCATCCGCAAAGGAAGACACGGAGCTATGGCTTACATCTCTTTCTATGTCAGAAATGAGGATGAGGAATAGAATGGGAGCGAGTACTGTGCCTTGTGGAACAGAGCATTTTACCGTGGCTGCCTGGGACTTTACTCTGTTTACTATTACTCTTTATGTTCTATTTGTCAGGAAGTTATAGATCCATCTACCAACTTTTCCCGTTATTCCTGTATCACGCATTTTATGTGCTATTGCACCATGGTCACACTTGTCGAAAGCTTTTGCAGTCTGTGCATACTACATCTGTATTTTGTTTATCCTCTACAGTAGCTGGGACAAGCAGGAGCGACCTGTTCTAAACCCATGTTGCCCTGGGTTGTGCAACTGATGGGTACCTAGGTGGTTGGCTATCTTGCTTCTTAGAAAACTCTCAAAGATTTTTTTATGATAAGGGATGTTAGTGTTATCGGTCTGTGGTTCTTTGCAATCGCTTTACTGTCACCTTTGTGGAGTGGGGCTATGTCTGCTGTTTTTAGTGTGTGCGGGATGACCCCGTGTCCATGCTTCCTCTCCATAAAATGCTGAAGGCACGCGACAGGGGCTTCTTGCAGTTCTTGATGAACACGGAATTCCACGAGTCTGGGCCTGGGGCAGAGTGCATGGGCATGTCATTTACTGCCTTTTCAAAGTCTTGTGGTGTTAGGATAATATCCGAGATTTTTGAGATGACCAAATTTTGGTTTCATTCATAAAGAATTCATTTGGATTGTTGACCCTTAGTTTGGGCAGTGGCTCGCTGAACATTGAGTCATATTGGGACTTTAGTATCCCACTCATTTCTTGGCTGTCATCTGTGTATGTCCCATCCCGCCTAAGCAGGGGCCCAATACTGGATGTTGTTTTTTCCTTAGATTTAGCATAAGGGAAGTTTGTTTTTCAGTTTTCTTTATGGCTTTTAGTTCTTCCTGTGATTCCTGTCTCCTGTAAGATTCCTTCAGCTTAAGTCAACTATATTTTGGCAACTATTGTATTGTGGCAACTATTTTGTAGCAACAGCTATACTTTGGCAACTACTGTATTGTAGTAACTACTGTATTGTGGCAACTACTGTATTATGGCAACAACTGTATTGTGGAACTAATGCATTGTGGCATCAATTGTATTGTGTCAACTACTGTTTTGTGGCAACTACTGTACTGGGCAACTACTCTATTGGGATAACTACTGCATTGTGGCAACTATATTATGACAACAACTGTATTGTGGCAACTACTGTGTTTTGGCAACTACTGTATTGAGGCAGCTACTGTATTGTGACAACAACTGTACTGTAACAACTACTGTATTGTGACAACAACTGTATTGTGGTAACTACTGTATTGTGGCAGCTACTGTATTGTGACAACAACTGTATTGTGGTAACTACTGTATTGTGGCAACTACTGTATTGTGACAACAACTGTATTGTGGTAACTACTGTATTGTGGCAGCTACTGTATTGTGACAACAACTGTATTGTGGTAGCTACTGTATTGTGGCAACTACTGTATTGTGACAACAACTGTATTGTGGTAACTACTGTACTGTAGTAACTACTGTATTGTAACAACTATTTATTGTGGAACTACTGCATTATGGCAATTTCAGTACTATGGCAACTACTGTATTATGGCAGCTTTTGTATTGTGGCAACTATTTTATTGTGGTAACTTCCGTATTTTAGCAATTTCTGTGTAGTGGCAACTGCTTTATTATGGCAACTTCCGTATTGTGGCATCTACTGTGTTGTGGGAACTACTGAATTGTGGCAACAATTGTATTGTGGCAACTGCCATATTGTGACAACTTTATTGTGACATTTACAGTATTGTGGCAACTTCTGTACTGTCCCAACTTCTGTATTGTGACAACTACCATATTGTGGCAACTATTGTATTGTGGCAACTATAGTATTTTGGCAACTCTTTTATTGTGGCAAGTACTTCATTTAAACTACCGTGTTGTACTAAGTTCTGTATTGTGACAACTACTGTATTATAGCAACTATTGTATTGTGGCAATTACTGTATTGTGGCACCTTCTATAGTGTTGTAGCTACTGTACTGTAACGCCTATTGTACTGTAGCAGCTACTGTATTTTGGCAATTATTGTATTGCAGCAAATTCTCTATTGTGGCAGCTACCGAGTAAAGTCCGAGGCAGCTACGGTGAAAAGCTCTGTTCCACAAGGCACAGTACTCGCTCCCATCTTGTTCCTCATCCTCATATCCGACATAGACAAGGATGTCAGCCACTAACATCCCATATCATAAAAATCTTTGAAAGGGTCCTAAGAAGCAAGATCACTATCCATCTAGAAACCCATCAGTTACACAACCCAGGGCAACATGGGTTTAGAACAGGTCGCTCTTGTCTGTCTCAACTATTGGATCACTACGACAAGGTCCTAAATGCACTAGAAGATAAAAAGAATGCAGATGTAATATATACAGACTTTGCAAAAGCCTTCGACAAGTGTGACCATGGCGTAATAGCGCACAAAATGCGTGCTAAAGGGATAACAGGAAAAGTCGGTCGATGGATCTATAATTTCCTCACTAACAGAACACAGAGAGTAGTCGTCAACAGAGTAAAGTCCGAGGCAGCTACGGTGAAAAGCTCTGTTCCACAAGGCACAGTACTCGCTCCCATCTTGTTCCTCATCCTCATATCCGACATAGACAAGGATGTCAGCCACAGCACCGTGTCTTCCTTTGCAGATGACACCCGAATCTGCATGACAGTGTCTTCCATTGCAGACACGGCAAGGCTCCAGGCAGACATCAACCGAATTTTTCAGTGGGCTGCAGAAAACAATATGAAGTTCAACGATGAGAAATTTCAATTACTCAGATATGGTAAACACGAGGAAATTAAATCTTCATCAGAGTACAAAACAAATTCTGGCCACAAAATAGAGCGAAACACCAACGTCAAAGACCTGGGAGTGATCATGTCGGAGGATCTCACCTTCAAGGACCATAACATTGTATCAATCGCATCTGCTAGAAAAATGGCAGGATGGATAATGAGAACCTTCAAAACTAGGGAGGCAAAGCCCATGATGACACTCTTCAGGTCACTTGTTCTATCTAGGCTGGAATATTGCTGCACACTAACAGCACCTTTCAAGGCAGGTGAAATTGCTGACCTAGAAAATGTACAGAGAACCTTCACAGCGCGCATAACGGAGATAAAACACCTCAATTACTGGGAGCGCTTGAGGTTCCTAAACCTGTATTCCCTGGAATGCAGCAGGAGAGATACATGATTATATACACCTGGAAAATCCTAGAGAGACTAGTACCGAACTTGCACACGAAAATCACTCACTACGAAAGCAAAAGACTTGGCAGACGATGCAACATCCCCCCAATGAAAAGCAGGGGTGTCACTAGCACGTTAAGAGACCATACAATAAGTGTCAGGGGCCCGAGACTGTTCAACTGCCTCCCAGCATACATAAGAGGGATTACCAACATACAGGGGCTCTGGTGGCCTGGTGGTTAACGCTCTCGCTTCACACGGCGAGGGCCTGGGTTCGATTCCCAGCCAGAGTAGAAACATTGGACGTGTTTCTTTCCACCTGTTGTCTATGTTCCCCATCAGTAAAATGGGTACCTGGGTGTTAGTCGACTGGTGTGGGTCGCATCCTGGGACACTGACCTAAGGAGGCCTGGTCACAGACCGGGCCGCGGGGGCGTTGACCCCCAGAACTCTCTCCAGGTAAACTCCAGGTAAACCTCTGGCAGTCTTCAAGCTGGCACTGGACAAGCACCTAAAGTCGGTTCCTGACCAGCCGGGCTGTGGCTCGTACGTTGGTTTGCGTGCAGCCAGCAGCAACAGCCTGGTTGATCAGGCTCTGATCCACCAGGAGGCCTGGTCACAGACCGGGCCGCGGGGGCGTTGACCCCCGGAACTCTCTCCAGGTAAACTCCAGGTAGCACCTACTGTATTATAGCATCTACTGTATTATAGCAACTTTTGTATTGTGGCAGCTACTGAATTGTGGTAATTTCTGTATTGTGGCAGCTACTGTATTGTGTCAATTTCTGTATTGTGACACCTACTGTACTGTGGCAACTTTTGTATTGCGGCAACTACTGCATTTTGGCGCCTGTATTGTGGCAACTACTGTCCTGTGGCATCTGCTATATTGTGACAATTTTTGTAATGTGGCATCTGCTATATTACCTGGAGTTTACCTGGAGAGAGTTCCGGGGGTCAACGCCCCCGCGGCCCGGTCTGTGACCAGGCCTCCTGGTGGATCAGAGCCTGATCAACCAAGCTGTTGTTGCTGGCTGCACGCAAACCAACGTACGAGCCACAACCCGGCTGGTCAGGAACCGACTTCAGGTGCTTGTCCAGTGCCAGCTTGAAGACTGCCAGGGGTCTGTTGGTAATCCCCCTTATGTATGCTGGGAGGCACTTGAACAGTCTCGGGCCCCTGACAATAATTTTTATGGTCTCTTAAAAGTGCTAGTGACACGCCTGCTTTTCATTGGGGGGGTGTTGCATCGTTGCCAAGTCTTTTGCTTTCGTAGTGAGTGATTTTCATGGGCAAGTTCGGTACTAGTCCCTCTAGGTTTTTCCGGTGTATATAATCATGTATTTTTTGGGTGGCAAACTACTGTAATGTGGCAACAAATGCTTTTTGGCCCCCCTGTATTTTTGGAACATGCTTTTTTTTGGGAAATTTCTGTATTGTGGCATCTGCTTTTATTGTGACAATTTTGAAATTGTGGAAAACCATTGTTTTTGTGGATCTGCTATAGTGGGGAAAACTTTTGTATTGTGGCTTCTGAAATATTGTGGCAATTTCTGTTTTGGGGAAACCCATTGTATTGTGGCATTGCTTAGTGTGGAAAACCATTGTTTTGGTGGTTTAAGAAATCGTAATTCACGATTGCAAAAAAAAACCTTTCCCCCCGGCCGGGTTTAAACCCCGCGGTCAAAAGATTTCTAAAAACCCCAAAAGCCCGTCGCGTTAGCCACTAGACCAGCTAGCCAAAAAAAGTTTCATCCAACTAGGTATATTTTTTTTACACCATGGGAAAGGTTTTAGCACAGGCACCTCTGGCCCCAAAAAATGAAAGTTTTTACGGACGAATCCCCGGGCTAGCGGGGCCCGTGAAAAAACTCTAGCCCCAATTTCCCTTTCCGGCCACGCTAGTGGAGATTCGTCTGTAAAAATTTGCATTTGTGGCCCACAGAGGGGGGCCTGTGCTAACCTTCCTATGGTGTGGGAAATTTACCTAGTTGGGTTGTCTTATTGTGGGTTGGTGGTCTTGTGGCTAACGCGACGGGGGTGGAGTTTTGGGGACTATGACCGGGGTTTTAAACCGGGAGGGGGTTTTTGGTTTTATTGATTGTGGCATCTGCTATAGTGTTTGGGAATTTTGTTTTTTGGGGATCTGCTATATTTTTGGCAACTTTTTGTTTTGTGGGAAACCCGTTTTATTGTGGCAACTGTTGTATTGTGGCATTGCTATATTGTGGCAAATTTTTGTTTTTGTGACAAAACCTTTTTATTGTGGATCTGCTATAGGGTGGCAAACCCTTTATTTTTGGACTTTCTATAATTTTTGGAAAATGTTGTATTGTGGAAAATTTTATATTGTGACAAAATGTTTATTGTGGCATCTGCTTTTATTTTTGGCAAAATGTTGTATTGTGGCATTTACTAATTGTGGCAATGTTGTATTGTGGCATCTGCTATAATGTTTGGGAACTGTTGTATTGTGGCATCTGCTATTTTGTGAAATGGGTTTTATTGTGGATTGCTTTTATTGGGGGCAACTGTTGTATTGTGGGGAAACTATATTTTGTGGCAACTGGTTGAATTGTGGCATCTGGGTATATTGTGGGGAAAAATTGTTTTGTTTGGGTTTTGGTATATTGTGGCAACTGTTGTATTTTTGGCATTTACTTAAAATTTTGGGGAACTGTTGTTTGTTGGCTTGCTATTGTGTGGCAACTATTGTATTGTGGCTCTGCTATATTGTGGAAATTTTTGTTTGTGGGGCACTACTGTACTGTGGGGGGGAAAAAAAAAATTTTTTTTTGTTTTTTTTGGATTGCTATATTGTGGAAAATTTTGTATTTTTTGGGAAAAATTGTATTTGTGGCATTGCTATATTGTGGCCCAATTTTTTGTATTTTTGGCAACCATTGTATTGTGGAAATTTCTTTATTGTGGCAAAATGTTGTATTGTGGCACTGCTATAGTGGGGCAAAACCCTTGTTTTTTTGGGGGATCTGCTTATTGTGACAACTGTTAAAAAACAAAAAAATACTAAACTAGACTGACCCCTTTTTCCCTTTAGTGTTGGGTGGTTCCATTGTGACTGTGATAATTTTTCAAAATTATAATGAACCCCTTTTTTATCCTTCAAAAAAATTTTTTCACTCACTTTAAATTCAGGGCAGAGACTTTTTTAGATATATCTCGTGTCAATGATTTTTTTAGAGTACCCTATTTTAGAGTGTAACCTGGATTATATAAAATTTTCGTTATAAAAAAAAATGTCAGTCTTTCGTTTAAAAATGATTTTTTGTGAGGTTTTCAAAACTGATGGTTTTGTTTACCCACAATGAACCCCTTTTTGGAAAAACGCACCCAAAAAAGCACTGGATCTCCCCTAAAAAAAAACCCCAAGGAATTTTTTTAATTTTATTAAATTTAATTTTTCACTTGTTTGTTTTTTTTTAAACCCTTTAAACCCGGGGGTTTATTCAAAGGGGATTAAGGGTCAAACACTTTTGTATTTTATGTCTGGACAACAGTGTTATTGGTATTCAAATTGACAACATAAAATGCTAATTTTCCGAACGTCAATATGCCTCCCTGAAGGGAGGTTATAAGTGGGAAGATTATCTGCCCCTTGATATGTTGCTTGATTTCTTTTGGTTTAAATCTAGTTACACTTGTCTGATATTAACACAGCTCTTATCTTAGTTGTCAAGTTGATTTTTTTTAGTCTGTATCAGTAATTTATCTTATTGTTCATTTCGCAGTAATTAAACTACGGCTTCTCCACAAAAACTAGAAGAATGCTGGAGTTCAAATACCTAAACTCTCGAGAAAATTACTTTCAATACAACTAGTTCTCCGTCTTAACAGTTGAATTTAAGCAATTCGTGTGTATTGTGATTAGCGGATGAAGAATCTTGCTGCCATCACTGTGTTGAATGGTCCACACGGGTTGTGCGCTTCACATTAATAACTAACTGAACCAGCGACAGATTGGTGTGGTCGCGATACCATTGATGGTGGAGACTGGTCCGTGGAGTGAGCAATGTGAGTGTGGCTCCTCTTAACACTCAGGCCGTGAAGAGTGAGAGAAGCGTGGCTCCTCCCAGCACTCAGGCCGCTGGCATGGCAATGATATGTCCATCTACTGATACCCAGCAAGTGTCATCAAGACAGCACCAGATACGGTGATCTTCATAGCGATACTTCGCATGCTGCTCTAATTTTACGATTATATAAGCGAAGAAACGCTAAACCTCTAGTTAAACCTTAAATTTCCCGGGGAATGAGAGGTAAGTAAGAAAGGGAAGGTATTTTATTTCCTATGGAGTCTCTTACTATTATCCATTAAAACCACGACCTCCCTCCTTCCCTTGATAAGATACTACACTGTTATACACTGTTATACTCGCTCACTCATTTGACCATTTAATCTCAGTCTTAAAATAATGAATCCTGTGATACTCCAATACTGAAACTATGTACTGTGCCAAAACAAAAGCATTCACATTGCTAAACTCACAAACTAGTATTTAGTCACTTAGCCATAATACCAACTTACCTCATAATTTGTAATATTTTACAATTAAGAATAAAACTAAGTATGCCCGAAATGCCTAGCCATGCTAAGCGTTCTAGTGGTACACTCTGTAATCACAATTTTACTACATGTAAACCAAACAATAACCAAATTTCTGTAAACTCAGCATTGTAATCCTTATAGATAATAAACTTTGAACTTTGAACTTTGAACTCAGTTTTCCTGGTCAAATAACACTGCAGGTGGTTCAGTGTGTTTGGAAGACTCGAGATTCTCTCTTTCAAGAAGTTTGAAATAAAAAGTTCGTTTAAAACTTAATCTAAGAGAATAAAATTTATTCTGTAAGCCACGTGGCCAGTTCATGTCAAAAGTTTTATCTATATCCAAAAATTTTGTCGTAGTTATGAGACTGTTGCTTCATCAATGTTCGGAGGATATATCTCAAACTCAGTATATTATATCTTTCCTTTTTATTTTCGAGATTTGGTACAGCATATCTGGAGTTTACCTGGAGAGGGTTTGGGGGGGTCAACGCCCCCGCGGCCCGGCCTGTGATAAGGCCTCATGGTGAATAAGGGCCTGATCAACCAGGCTGTTACTGTTGGCCGCACGCAAACTGACGTACGAACCACAGCCGGGCTGTGGTTCGTACCTAAAGCCAGGTACTAACTTTAGTTACCTGTCCAGTGCCTTCTTGACGACAACCAGGGATCTATTGGTAATCCCCCTATGTATGCTGGGAGGCAGTTGAATAGTCTTGGGCCCCTGACACTTATCGTGTGGCTACTGTGAGTCCTGGTCAACAATTTCTAGGTGAAGGTGTCATCTGCTCAATTTTTTCTGGACTATTTCTGATTTTTTTTTGTAAGATAACTTCAGAAATCCTCTCATGATTGGCTTCAAAATTTGAACGATCGTGTATCCTACTATACTATCCTGGGATAGTGTATTATTACTTGTATACTACATTATTACATTATTTTGTCACGATGCTTGTGAATGGCTCTTGATCCAAGGAAGTGGACTTATCCATCCCTTGACTGAAACTGTCTCCCATTACATACACCATTATAACTCCAATATATTCAGCATTTTCCTCAGACTACAATAAAAATAATCTTTAATAATAACTGATGCATTTAAATAACACATCAAATGTTTTTTGTGGGTCGAGGCTGCCTAGAAGGAAATATTTTTGGAGTCTGTGCAATAACTAAAGGTTACCTTAGCTTTGGGACGTGTATGTTATAATTTACTGTTCTTATTGATGAAACTGAGATCTTTAACGTCCATGTGATAACGTCTGAATGCATCTTCAAAGCCATCTCAATTTTCAGTGCTAATATTTATCTGCAATAGAAACATGACGCATGCTGCACTAATCCTTTCACGTGCTTTGACGCTCATGGGACTGGGGTTATGCAACACGGGGATACCTTTCTCGGATTCAGCAGAAACTCAAATGCATTTTGTTATATGGGAAATCACTAAACCCGTAATGATTATGCAGCACCTGAGGAAGGAGGGAGCAGCTTGAATTCCCTCCTTAAAGAGTATCAGTGTCAGAGCTTTTAAGTACACACTGGTCATTAATGCTGTATGTAACCTGTATGTAACCTGTTTACCTTAAATAAGGTCAAAGTAAACTATCATTGTATATACATTCAATAATCAACACTTCTTAGTGTATAAAAATGAAAAATACAATCTGACTGTGTATAGACAAATACGCACCTCACTAAATGGGCAGAATTCGAATCCACGGCAACTTAGGCCTACAACTAGCAGTGTAATTTTTATTCAGGTTCAAAACACAAGCTTAAATATTTGTAATTGTGTCATATAGTAACTTATGTGTCAAATAACACACACATGCACACACTCATGCATATACTGAGCAAGAACCACCAACCACTCCAAAATTATATCCCTTCTCACTTTTAACATTTCTACAACTATCCCGTCCATCCCAGCTGCTTCACCAGCTTTCATTCTACCCACCGCCTCACGCACCTTCCCCACAATCACATCTGGCTGTGCTGTCGATACTTAAGGGGGTTCCAAACTGATTGACACTAATTAATCACAAGTCACTCAAGCTCATTATACGCCAGCCATCTCAAGTCTAATCCGATGTGAGCCTCCCCTCCAACGGGCTGCCGGATTAATAAGTGTATGGGCCACTTACCGATCTAATGTCCCTGATGAGACCTGGCGCCTGGCCCATTATTCAGAGCATGATTACCCATGACACTTAGTGTAGAGTGACTTCGGCCTCGTGTTGAACCCAAGTGAGCGACACCGTGGTTACAGACTCTCGTTAATCTGAGCCAACCAGGATTATGGATTGTAATCTATACTGAACAAGTTTGTAATTGACCAGCCAGTGAGTGGTTCTCAGATTAGGTGCGGCGGTCACGGCTGTGAATCCAATGTAATTCCAAGAATTGACAAATCACTTTATTGTCTATAGGACTCTAAGATAGCTCGACTGCTAGTGCACTCAGCTCACACACATAAGTCTGCGGGTCGATAACCGGTACAGGTGGAAACGTTAGAATGTGTTTACTTAAGACAACTGCTGTCCATGCTCACCCGTCAGTAAATTATGTACCTATTAGAATAGTACAGTTGCTTGGACTTATTAACTTGGTGAAGACTAACGTATAATGTTTAATAAATTTTTTAGTTATTACGCCCCATCTATATATTCCTTTTCATACCGATGTTTCTTATCAATGGATCTTAAAATGCTGTTAGTAAGCCCCTGGCAACCTAGTCGCTTATTAGTGATCTGTTTAGTTTTTATGGGACAATGTTTGTTATACAGTCTATGTACTGTATTTTGTTTAGAAATACAGTATGTCTATCAATTCATCGATACCATTGGCACTAGAAAATTCTGTATACCAGTCAACTGAGCTTAGCTCTGAAATGAAATTACTTATTGATGCCTCATCATGGAGTCGAAGAGAGATCTTAATATATTCCATTGCTTGCTTAGAAATGTTTGTTAGGAGGAAGGTGGGGTAGTGGTCAGTAATGTTGTCTGTGATTATTTCTGATTTAAGGGAGTTTACCTGGAGTTTACCTGGAGAGAGTTCCGGGGGTCAACGCCCCCGCGGCCCGGTCTGTGACCAGGCCTCCTGGTGGATCAGAGCCTGATCAACCAGGCTGTTGCTGCTGGCTGCACGCAAACCAACGTACGAGCCACAGCCCGGCTGATCCGGAACCGACTTTAGGTGCTTGTCCAGTGCCAGCTTGAAGACTGCCAGGGGTCTGTTGGTAATCCCCCTTATGTGTGCTGGGAGGCAGTTGAACAGTATTGGGCCCCTGACACTTATTGTATGGTCTCTTAACGTGCTAGTGACACCCTGCTTTTCATTGGGGGGAGGGTTTGCATCGTCTGCCAAGTCTTTTGCTTTCGTAGTGAGTGATTTTCGTGTGCAAGTTCGGTACTAGTCCCTCTAGGATTTTCCAGGTGTATATAATCATGTATCTCTCCCTCCTGCGTTCCAGGGAATACAGGTTTAGGAACCTCAAGCGCTCCCAATAATTGAGGTGTTTTATCTCCGTTATGCGCGCCGTGAAAGTTCTCTGTACATTTTCTAGGTCGGCAATTTCACCTGCCTTGAAAGGTGCTGTTAGTGTGCAGCAATATTCCAGCCTAGATAGAACAAGTGACCTGAAGAGTGTCATCATGGGCTTGGCCTCCCTAGTTTTGAAGGTTCTCATTATCCTCCTGTCATTTTTCTAGCAGATTGATTACAATGTTTTGGTCCTTGAAGGTGAGATCCTCTGACATGATCACTCCCAGGTCTTTGACGTTGGTGTTTCGCTCTATTTTGTGGCCAGAATTTTGTTTGTACTCTGATGAAGATTTAATTTCCTCATATTTACCATATCTGAGTAATTGAAATTTCTCATCGTTGAACTTCATATTGTTTTCTGCAGCCCACTGAAAGATTTGGTTGATGTCCGCCTGGAGCTTTGCAGTGTCTGCAATGGAAGACACTGTCATGCAGATTGGGGTGTCATCTGCAAAGGAAGACACGGTGCTGTGGCTGACATCCTTGTCTATGTCGGATATGAGGATGAGGAACAAGATGGGAGCGAGTACTGTGCCTTGTGGAACAGAGCTTTTCACCGTAGCTGCCTCGGACTTTACTCTGTTGACGACTACTCTCTGTGTTCTGTTAGTGAGGAAATTATAGATCCATAGACCGACTTTTCCTGTTATTCCTTTAGCACGCATTTTGTGCGCTATTACGCCATGGTCACACTTGTCGAAGGCTTTTGCAAAGTCTGTTTTAATTACATCTGCATTCTTTTGTCTTCTTGTGCATTTAGGACCTTGTCGTAGTGATCCAATAGTTGAGACAGACAGGAGCGACCTGTTCTAAACCCATGTTGCCCTGGGTTGTGTACTGATGGGTTTCTAGATGGGTGGTGATCTTGCTTCTTAGGACCCTTTCAAAGATTTTTATGATATGGGATGTTAGTGTATTGGTCTGTAGTTTCTTTGCTGTTGCTTTACTGCCCCCTTTGTGGAGTGGGGCTATGTCTGTTGTTTTTAGTAACTGTGGGACGACCCCCGTGTCCATGCTCCTCTCCATTTGGATGGAAAAGGCTCGTGATAGGGGCTTCTTGCAGTTCTTGATGAACACAGAGTTCCATAAGTCTGGCCCTGGGGCAGAGTGCATGGGCATGTCATTTATCGCCTGTTCGAAGTCATTTGGCGTCAGGATAACATCGATAGGCTTGGTTAATCAAATTTTGGGCTCTCTCATAAAAAATTCATTTTGATCTTCGACTCTCAGTCTGGTTAGCGGCTTGATAAAAACTGAGTCATATTGGGACTTGAGTAGCTCACTCATTTCCTTGCTGTCATCTGTGTTAGGACCCATCTTGTTTAAGTAGGGGCCCAATACTGGACGTTGTTCTCGATTTTGATTTGGCATAGGAGAAGAAATACTTTGGGTTTCTTTCGATTTCATTTATGGCTTTTAGTTCTTCCCGCGATTCCTGACTCTAAAGGATTCTTTTAGCTTAAGTTCGATGCTTGCTATTTTCTGACCAGTGTCTCCCTACGCATTTCAGATATATTGACCTCTTTTAGCCGCTCTGTTATTCTTTTCCGTCGCCTGTAAAGGGAGCGCCTGTCTCTTTCTGTTTTACATCTACTCCTCCTTTTTCTTAGAGGAATAAGCCTTGTGCATACATCGAGTGCCACCGAGTTAATCTGTTCTAGGCATAAGTTGGGGTCTGTGTTGCTTAGTATATCTTCCAGCTTATATCGGTTAGGACTTGGTTTACTTGGTCCCACTTTATGTTTTTGTTATTGAAGTTGAATTTGGCTCAAGTCCCTTCACTGCCGTCAACATGACTCAAGAAATCGTAATGACACGATTGCAAACATTGCAATCGTGTCATTACGATTTCTTGAGTCATGTTGACGGCAGTGAAGGGACTTGAGCTAGAGTTCGTCACGGCCACGCTAGCTGGAGATTCGTCTGTAAAAACTTGCATTTGTGGTCACAGTGGTGCCTGTGCTAACCTTCCTATGGTGTAGAAATATACCTAGTTGGATGAATCTTATTGTGGCTAGCTGGTCTAGTGGCTAACGCGACGGGCTGGAGTTTTGAGACTCTATGACCGCGGGTTCAATCCCGGCCGGGGGTATGGGATGGGTATTGATGTTTAATATCGTAATTATTAATTTAATGTCAGGTCAAGCTTTTTTGTGAGAGTGGTGAAGGAGTGGTTATCGAAGGAAAGGCATCTGGGAAGACCAGAACGAGCCCTTGGTTTACCCGAAGGTGTAGGGAGGCAAAAATTAAGTGCACTAGAGAATGGAGAAAGTACAGAAGGGAAAGGACCCAGGAAAATAAAGAAATTATTCGAATAGCCAGAAACGAGTATGCACAGATAAGGAGGGAGGACCAGAGACAGTACGAAAGCAACATAGCATCGAAAGTCAAGTCTGACCCTAAACTGCTGTATAGCCACATCAGGAGGAAGACAATAGTCAAGGACCAGGTAATCAGTCGGAGGAAAGAAGGTGGGGAACTCACAAGAAACGACTAAGAAGTATGTGAGGAGCTTAACACGTGATTTATGGAAGTATTTACGGTGGAGACAGAAAGGACGCTGGAAAGACAGAACAGAGGGGTACACCAACAAGGGATATACCAACAAGTGTTGGACGAAATACAACAACCGAGGAGGAGATGAAGCTGCTAAGTGACCTTGATACCTCAAAGGCGGTGGGACGGTGGGACTGGACAGTATGTTTCCGTGGGTCCTCATATCTGACATAGACAAGGATGTCAGCCACAGCACCGTGTCTTCCTTTGCAGATGACACCCGAATCTGCATGACAGTGTCTTCCATTGCAGACAAGGCAAGGCTCCAGGCGGACATCAACCAAATCTTTCAGTGGGCTGCAGAAAACAATATGAAGTTCAACGATGAGAAATTTCAATTACTCAGATATGGTAAACACGAGGAAATTAAAACTTCATCAGAGTACAAAACTAATTCTGGCCACAAAATAGAGCGAAACACCAACGTCAAAGACCTGGGAGTGATCATGTCGGAGGATCCCACCTTCAAGGACCATAACATTGTATCAATCGCAGCTGCTAGAAAAATGACAGGATGGATAATGAGAACCTTCAAAACTAGGGATGCCAAGCCCATGACGACACTCTTCAGGTCACTTGTTCTATCTAGGCTGGAATATTGCTGCACACTAACAGCACCTTTCAAGGCAGGTGAAATTGCTGACCTAGAAAATGTACAGAGAACCTTCACGGCGGGCATAACGGGGATAAAATACCTCAATTACTGGGAGTGCTTGAAGTTCCTGAACCTGAATTCCCTGGAACGCAGGCGGGAGAGATACATGATTATATACACCTGGAAAATCCTAGAGGGACTAGTACCGAACTTGCACACGAAAACCACTCACAACGAAAGCAAAAGACTTGGCAGACGATGCAACATCCCCCCAATGAAAAGCAGGGGTGTCAATAGCACGTTAAGAGACCATACAATAAGTGTCAGGGGCCCGAGACTGTTCAACTGCCTCCCAGCATACATAAGGGGGATTACCAATAGACCCCTGGCAGTCTTCAAGCTGGCACTGGACATGCACCTAAAGTCGGTATCTGTCCAGCCGGGCTGTGGCTCGTACGTTGGTTTGCGTGCAGCCAGCAGTAACAGCCTGGTTGATCAGGCTCTGATCCACCAGGAGACCTGGTCACAGACCGGACCGCGGGGGCGTTGACCCCGGAACTCTCTCCAGGTAAATCTCCAGAGGAAGCAGAGACACTGTGTGTACCACTAACCATAATTTTTAACACATCCCTTGAAACTGGGCAACTACCTGAGGTACGGAAGATGGCAAATGTAGTCTCCATTTTTAAAGAAAGGAGACAGAAACGAGGCAGAGTCATGGAGATTATTATCAGGAGGAGAGTGGTGGAGTACCTGGAACGGAACAAGATTATAAACGACAGCCAGCACGGATTCATGGAAGGCAAACCCTGTTGTCACAAACCTTCTGGAGTTTTATGACAAGGCAACAGAAGTAAGACACAGAGAGAGATGGGTGGGTTGATTGTATTTTCTTGGACTGCAAGAAGGCCTTCGACACAGTTCCTCACAAAAGATTAGTGCAGAAGCTAGAGGAGCAGGCACGTATAACAGGAAGGGCACTGCAATGGATCAGAGAATACTTAACGGGGAGGCAACAACGAGTCATGGTACGTGATGAGGTGAGCGGGGTCCTACAGGAGTCAATCCTAGGACCAGTGCTATTTTTGCTATTTTCATATCAATGACATGATGGAAGGAATAGACTCAGAAGTGTCCCTGTTTGCAGATGATGTGAAGTTAATGAGGAGAATTAAATCAGAGGAAGATCAGGCAGGACTACAAAGAGACCTGAACAGGCTACAAGACTGGTCCATCAACTGGCTCCTTGAATTTAACCCCGCCAAATGTAAAGTCATGAAGATCGGGGAAGGGTAAAGAAGACCGCAGACAGAGTATAGGCTAGGAGGCCAAAGACTGCAAATCTCACTCAAGGAGAAAGATCTTGGGGTGAGTATAATACCGAGCACGTCTCCGGAAGCACACATCAACCAGATAACTGCTGCAGCATATGGGTGCCTAGCAAACCTGAGAATAGCAGTCCGATACCTCAGTAAGGGATCATTCAAGACTCTCTACACCGTGTACGTCAGGCCATACAGGAGTATGCAGCACCAGTTTGGAACCCACACCGGGTCAAGCACGTCAAGAAATTAGAGAAAGTGCAAAGGTTTGCAACAAGGCTAATTCCCGAGGTGAAGGGAATGTCCTGCGAAGAAAAGTTAAGGGAAATTGGCCTGATGACACTGGAGGACAGGAAAGTTAGGAGAGACATGATAACGACATACAAAATACTGCTAGGAATAGATAAGGTGGACAGAGACAGGATGTTCCAAAGATGGGACACAGAAACAACAGGTCACAATTGCAAGTTGAAGACTCAGATGAATCAAAGGGATGTTAGGAAGTATTTCTTCAGCCACAGAGTTGTAAGGAAGTGGAATAGTCTGGCAAGTGATGTAGTGGAGGCAGGAACCATACATAGTTTTAAGACCAGGTATGATAAAGCTCATGGAGCAGAGAGAGAGAGAGGACCTAGTAGCGACCAGTGAAGAGGCGGGGCAAGGAGCTGAGTCTCGACCCCTGCAACCATAATTAGGCGTGTCCTGTGACCTACTGTGGCTAAGTCCCACTTACCTCACCCAAATTACTTACATTTAATAATTCAGGTAATACGCAGTAACCTTTATGCAGGTAATTTCTCACAGATCTTACTACAAAACTTTTTTTTTATTCTCAGCAAAATTTATTGATAAAACCTATATAGTAATATGTCATTGATGTCAGCTAGGACTGTATACCTTGTACTTGTACTTGTAGTAATAAAGGTATTATATTAATCTCTCCAACTCTTTCATTAATTCTCCATCACCACTTCATCACTCAACCTCTCTTTTATAAACTCTCCATATACCTGAAGTTTACCTGGAGAGAGTTCCGGGGTCAACGCTCCCGCGGCCCGGTCTGTGACCAGGCCTCATGGTGGATCAGAGCCTGATGAACCAAGCTGTTACTGCTGGCTGCACGCAATCCAAAGTACGAGCCACAGCCCGGTTGGTCAGGTACCGACTTTAGGTGCTTGTCCAGTGCCAGCTTGAAGACTGCCAGGGGTCTATTGGTAATCCCCCTTATGTATGCTGGGAGGCAGTTGAACAGTCTCGGGCCCCTGACACTTATTGTATGGTCTCTTAACGTGCTAGTGACACCCCTGCTTTTCATTGGGGGATGTTGCATCGTCTGCCAAGTCGTTTGCTTTCGTTGTGAGTGATTTTCGTGTGCAAGTTCGGTACTAGTCCCTCTAGGATTTTCCAGGTGTATATAATCATGTATCTCTCCCGTCTGCATTCCAGGGAGTACAGGTTCAGGAACTTCAAGCATTCCCAGTAATTGAGGTGTTTTATCTCCGTTATGCGGGCTGTGAAGGTTCTCTGTACATTTTCTAGGTCAGCAATTTCACCTGCCTTGAAAGGTGTTGTTACTGTGCAGCAATATTCCAGCCTAGATAGAACAAGCGACCTGAAGAGTGTCATCATGGGCTTGGCATCCCTAGTTTTGAAGGTTCTCATTATCCATCCTGTCATTTTTCTAGCAGATGCAATTGATACAATGTTTTGGTCCTTGAAGGTGAGATCCTCCGACATGATCACTCCCAGGTCTTTGACGTTAGTTTTTCGCTCTATTGTGTGGCTGCAATTTGTTTTATACTCTGATGAAGTTTTAATTTCATGTTTACCATATCGGAGTAATTGAAATTTCTCATCGTTGAACTTCATATTGTTTTCTGCAGCCCATTGAAAGATTTGGTTGATGTCCGCCTGGAGCCTTGCAGTGTCTGCAATGGAAGACACTGTCATGCAGATTCGGGTGTCATCTGCAAAGGAAGACACGGTGCTGTGGCTGACATCCTTGTCTATGTCAAATATGAGGATGAGAAACAAGATGGGAGCGAGTACTGTGCCTTGTGGAACAGAGCTTTTCACCGTAGCCGCCTCAGACTTTACTCTGTTGACTACTACTCTTTGTGTTCTGTTTGTGAGGAAATTATAAATCCATCTACCAACTTTTCCTGTTATTCCTTTAGCACGCATTTTGTGCACTATTGTGCCATTGTCACACTTGTCGAAGGCTTTTGCAAAGTCTGTATATATTATATCTGCATTCTTTGTGTCTTCTAGTGCATCTAGGACCTTGTCGTAGTGATCCATTAGCTGCGACAGACAGGAGTGGCCTGCTCTAAACCTATGTTGCCCTGGGTTCTGTAATTGATGGGTATCTAGATGGGTGGCGATCTTGCTTCTTAGGACCCTTTCGAAGATTTTTGTTATTGCTTTACTGCCCCCTTTGTGGAGTGGGGCTATGTCTGTTGTTTTTAGTAACTGTGGGACGACCCCCGTGTCCATGCTCCCTCTCCATAGGATGGTAAAAGCTCATGATAGGGGCTTCTTGCAGTTCTTGATGAACACGGAGTTCCATGAGTCTGGCCCTTGGGCAGAGTGCATGGGCATGTCATTTATCGCCTGTTCGAAGCCATTTGGCGTCAGGATAACATCAGATAGGCTTGTGTTTACCAAATTCTGTGGCTCTCTCATAAAAAAATTCATTTAGATCTTCGACTCTCAGTCTGGTTAGCGGCTTGCTAAAAACTGAGTTATATTGAGACTTGAGTAGCTCACTCATTTCCTTGCTGTCATCTGTGTAGGACCCATCTTGTTTAAGTGGGGCCCAGTACTGGATGTTGTTCTCGACTCTGATTTGGCATAAGAAAAGAAATACTTTGGGTTTCTTTCGATTTCATTTATGGCTTTTAGTTCTTCCCGCGATTCCTGACTCCTATAAGATTCCTTTAGCTTTAGTTCGATGTTTGCTCCTCCCTTTCCAGTCTAGAGACCACTCCTCTTCCCTTTTACATCCACTCTCCTACATCCACAGACTTCTACTTCAAACTCTAACACTAACTTCTTAAATCAACATCATAACTGCTCTGCCCTCTCCTCATTACTTATACTCTCTCTAGCCAACCTTTCTTCTAGTAGTCGCTTGCAATATATCTTACTGTCTCCTTTAATTTATAACCTTTCATTTCTTTCTTTCCTATTAATGACATTCTCTTAGTACCCCATCTACCTATTACTCTCACCGTAGCTACCACTAAATAATGATCTGATATTCTGTCGCCTCTCTAAAAACATGCACATGCATCATCTTTTTATCTTCTAATACACAGTCCATCACACTGCTATCATCACGCCCTATATCATATCTCTTGTACTTATTTATCCTCTTTTTCTTAAATTACATATTATCTATTACTAGACCACTTTCTATCCATAACTAAATTAAAGACCCTCCCATTATTATTTCTGGCACTCCAAACTTTCCTACTACACCCTCCACATGTAGATCCCTCACAACGATTGTTTATCTCGCTTGGTTCAAAGCTCCCTGAACACACATTTAAGATCTCCCAAAATCTCTCTCACTATCTCTCTCCGCTACATTCCTCTTCTCCAGGTGCATAAACCCTTATTACCCAGGGCCGGATTTAGGGGAGGGGTACCGGGCCCAGGGGCCCCCACCAAATGATGAAAAATATTATGACATTATACTGAGATCTGAATAGATTGCAAAAAGAGAAAATGTATGCAAGAGTTTGAATTGTGGTGTGATTGTCATGTTGAGTCGTCTGATTCCTGCTTTACATCATCTGTGCGAGCGCGTCGTTAGCTGCATGATGTGAGGATGACTCACAGCACATCATCCTGGGTGTGCAGGGCACTGCAGTATTGGTGAGTGCTTGATCGTAGTTAGTAAGTAAACAACAGTGTGATAGTGAGCACGAAATATGATAACTGCTCACTGCTATGTGTTTCGGTTATTATTGTCAGAGTAAAAAATTATATTCTGGTATTGAACAAGATTTTTTTTTATTACAAGCGAGGGAGCAAGCGTAGCGAAGCGAAGTTTTCTATGTAACTTTTAAGAGAATGTCGCACTAATCAAATATGCTAAAAAAACTGTTCTTTTAAATTTCAGTCAAGTGATTGCTAACTTTGGTGTGATATAAACCTTGTTTTCAGCTTTTCGTTTCTTCTTTCAGGTGGAAATATGGATAACTGTTCTAAAGACAGACACAAAAATCGAGTCAGAACATATCCCAGTGGAGCAGCTAAAAGAAAGGCCAAGAAGTTGCTCAGAAATCCGTGATATCGGCATCTAAAACGCGAAAAATTAGTGACTTCATGACTACACATGCACAGCAAACACCGGGAGAGACATTATCAGGATTTCAAAGGTCTCCACAGCATTGTATTAGAACAGAGAGATCTGATCAGCTAGATGATAATTTACTCCAACAAGAAGCAGGCGATCATCGAGAGAAGCGCCATAAGCAGGATGATCAAAAAGAACAACATGAAAAACCAGTTCAAGAGGCGGAACATGAAGAAATTCAGAAGAAAAAAGATCACCTTGGGCGTGACGAAGTACACCAGAAAGAAAATTGTGAGGACGAGCAACATAACGGAATTTATGAGGCGCCATTGTAAATTGAAAACAACATTGGGTTGTGGCCTACCATTGTTTCAAATTTGATGAGAGAACACTTTGTGAAAAACGGTGCATCAGTTGTTAAAAACTGTGATCCACAGACTTTTTCTCAGTTCTCCAAGCGAATATCTCGGGAAAATGGAAAGACTCCACGAATTTGTACAGTTGGGCTATTCAGTCGTCAGAATCACAATGGTGAGGCGGTAAACAGTGAACGGTTATGTTTTTTTCCTTCAAGTTGTTGTTTGTACTGCTACCACTGCAAGCTAATGTGCCCCGATGCACCGAAACACCAATCATCGCTTGTTAACAGTGGTTTTTCTGACTGGATTATTATTATAATCAAAAAGAAGCGCTAAGCCACAAGGACTATACAGCTTTTTCTGACTGGAAACATGCAAACGATCGTGTGAAGCAACACGAGCGGTCGAGGGAACATCTTGACCATTGCATTTCATGCTAGATCAAAAGTATCCACACGGATTGATGATGAAATGGTACGGCAGATTAAGCGACGAGAACGTTATTGGCGGTCAGTAATGAAGCATTTGGTCAGCATTATCAAGTTCATTGCTGAACGTGGCTTGGTATTTAGGGGAGACAACGAGTTGATTGGATCGCCTCGCAATGGAAACTATCTGGGGATTATCGAGCTTGTTTCGCAATACGACGACCTTTTATCACAGCATATTGAGAAGTATCCCGAGCGTGGCTCTGGACACACGAGGTATCTGTCATCAACAGTAATGGAAGAGCTCAATTCAGAGGCGTCGTAAGGGAGGCGGGGGGCGGGCCGCCCCGGGTGACACCATTTAGGGGGTAACACCATAGAGCATCTAAAGAAGGTGGCACTAATGCACAAAACAGTGCCTCACCAACATAAGAGAAGAATCCTTCGTTGATTTTGATGGTTTGATAGACTGATTTTGATGATGTGATAGATGATTTTGCATAACTGAAGGCAAGGAAATGTAAGATCAGATTTACCGTGATGCTACCTGTACTCAAGGTCAAATGTAAGATCAGATTCACTGAGATGTTACCTGTACTCAAGGAGTTTGTTTGGTAGGTGCTGCAAGCGGGTGGTTAATGATACGTCTTTGGAGGCTTCTTACTTTATTGTTAAGTCGTGGTGGGTACACAGGCTTGTGTTGTGCCCATGGCCCGGGCAGGGCCATCCCACGAGAGAGAGCTGGGAGTACTTGTGTGTTCCTGCTAGGCCGCTGTGTGAGTGAGGGTGAGGCAAGTCTGGGCATACTGAAGTGGCAAGGCCTATAGGTGGCAGCACCAGCATGACGCGAAATATGAACTAAGCTGGCAGACAGCATGGGCTGTCTGTGCAGACAGTACAGGCTGTCTACATATGCTCGGCCACCTACCGCGCATCGCCCCAAAACGGGGACAATACTGGTGGTAAAAGAAACTCGTCTCTATCTCGTGGGAAACAGGCACAGAACACAAAATAAAAACATTATATATACATATGGACATGGAAAAAAAACTTCCTACAGGGAGGGAAGAAAAAAACATATGGAGTGTGCTAAACCCTCGTGGTCAAAGGCAGTGTGCGTCGAAGGGCTCATGCATGCCTTCCTGCGTCTGGACAGATACTAACAACACAGGAGACATCGCTGCGGCTGAGCTGTGACGTAACAGGGTACGGTTCCTCCTCGGAACGGTGAAGCAGACATCGTAGGAGTCGCTGCGGTTTTCACTCAACCCCGGGGCACGACATTGTGGTGCCCTCGAGTGAGGAGTTGACAAAACTCGGCAACTGGGCAGGACTTCTGGCAAGCGAATCTCAGAAGGACATTCTCGACTGGTACTGCCCCTGGGCTGTCACTGCCGGCGAGCGTGGAGCGAAATCGTGGCAGAGACGACTGGGCGAAACACTGGGAGTCGTAACATCATACACCAGACTGCAGTGAGAAGGGTAGCAGTCAAAGTGACATCTTCTTTGTGCAGGTGCTCACTGAAGCTTGAGACACGAGGCTGACACAGCGCCTGCCAACAGGGCTAACTGCAGCTTGGCGAGTATCATTTGGCAGTTGGAGTTATAGCCCGAGATTAGTCTAAGTGTCCCCAGACTTGTTTCCCCTACATATAAAATGCACTCTGATGGTCTGGAGGTGAAGTGAAACAAATCCCCGATGGGAATCGTTTGCAGGTTGATTCTGCAGAACATCACGACGTGAGCATAAAAGCTTTCTGTACAAGAGGGGGTCGGTCACTCGGGGCTGTCTTTACATCAGCTGTCCCAAAACACTGGTCACACGGGTGACTTAACACAGTGGTGCTACTAAGGTCTGGCTCAGACCTCACTGGACACACGGAAACTTTACACACCCCTGGTACAAAAATGGCTTAAACTAGCAAAAGATGCTTTTTTGTGCATTAAAACTGACTCTAAGACATACTAAAATGTGAGAACACTGACTGAGAGGAATTAATTTTAAAACGCATTATCTTTCTCTCAATCTTCTCGACAATATTTTAAAAAAAAATTTCTAGAAACACTCGATGTGACATTTATGTGATGTCAGGCGTGATGACGTCAGCAGCACTGACGTCAGCAGACATCTCGAGGTGACGTCAGCAGCACTGTGACGTCAGCAGACATCTCGAGGTGACGTCAGCAGACATCTCGAGGTGACGTCAGGCAGACATCGTGACATCATGAAGTGGGCCGGGTATCGTGGGTGACGTCAATGTGATTTCGGGCAGCAGACCACAGCATGTGGCCTGGGACATCTGGTAACTCACGTAGCTCGTAGGTCTACGTGACATCGCCCACACCCACGTGGCGTCGTGATCCACGTGGTGTCGTGATTACGGGCATGCTGATCCACGTAGCTTCGAGTGGCCTTGGGCATCGGATACCAGCTCTGGCAATGAATTCACATGGAAAACAGCAGAAAACACAGCAGAGGGAGTGGGCAGTGGTGAGTGGTGTATGGTAGATGGGTGAGCGTGAGTAGGGCGAGCATGGGCAAGGTGAGGAACAGCCACTTCCTCTCCTTCCTCCCCCACCCACAAAAACGTTGAAAACTCACAACTGGATGCAGAAAAACACCACAAAACTCACCCCTGGCTTGCTGAACGGGGTGTGCTGAGCTGAACAACAACAACAGCAACATACAAGTGATGCTGAAAAACGTGACTTGAGAAACAGCGTGGGACACTGTAGCATGGAGTCACTGTAGCGTGGGGTCACTGTGACGCCACTTACAATTCTCGGAGAATTTCGGCAAATTTCGGCCTGGATCCTGCTTGTACCTGTGTCTGGATGCTCAAACGTGCAGACACGACATCAGGATAACTCGTTGAGAGACGGATGCTTCTTGCATGGGATGATGAAGTGAAGATGACTTCATCCCTCTTCCTTCCTCGCTTTGGGCAAACACACTGCTGCGACCACCGCTGGTACCAATATAACGAGTTTGTTTGGTAGGTGCTGCAAGCGGGTGGTTAATGATACGTCTTCGGAGACTTCTTACTTTATTGTTAAGTCGTGGTGGGTACACAGGCTTGTGTTGTGCCCATGGCCCGGGCAGGGCCATCCCACGAGAGAGAGCTGGGAGTACTTATGTGTTCCTGCTAGGCCGCTGTGTGAGTGAGGGTGAGGCAAGTCTGGGCATACTGAAGTGGCAAGGCCTATAGGTGGCAGCACCAGCATGATGCGAAATATGAACTAAGCTGGCAGACAGCATGGGCTGTCTGTGCAGACAGTACAGGCTGTCTACATATCGGAACTAGTGTTTCTCTGATATTGCAATGCTTTTCTTTATTTTTCATTTTTTTTGTTTTGTTTTTGCATTGTTGAAGATGAATAAGTGTAGGATCTGTTGCTGTACTCAAAGTGGTATTTGAGTTTATGTTCCCTCATTATTACTGCGATTATTTATTTTATCATTAATAAAGTTGAGAAGTATTCTCCTGTTCAGTTTATGGCCCTTAAACGTTTTCATTGTTAAACATTAATCACTGACTGGTCATGCAGTAGTGACGTAACTGGAGTTTACTCCCCCCTGCCCCCAGCCTTGAATTTCATGGGGGTGACACCAAAGATGCTGCCCCGGTTGACACCAGATTCCGCCCCGACACCAGCTCTAGCAACGCCTCTGAAGCTCATGGATACGATGGGAAAGCAAGTTTTGAACGAAATTATCTAACGAGTAAAAAAAAAAAAAAGCAAGTACTATTCAATTTCCCTCGACTCCACGCCTGACGAAAGCCAAGTTGATCAGCTTGCACTTGTATTGCGTTACATTGAGGATAATGAGCCTGTTGAAAGATTTATTACGTTCATGCCGAACTAGGATCACAAAGCGCAGGACATGTTCGATGCCATGCTGCAGTTCCTCCAATTACACCAAATTGACATCAATAACTGCCGTGGTCAGACCAACGACAGTGCCAGTTCAATGAGCAGCATGTACAGTGGTCTATGGGCCAAAGTGCTGCAAGAGAACAGGCACGCAGAATGACTTCTTGCACAGCTCATTCGCTGAACCTAGTTGGGAAAAATGCAGCCGAAAGTTGTACTGGAGCAATCCATTACTTTGATTTCCTCCAGAAGTTGTATGATTTTTTTTATTTCATCACATCGGCAAAAAATTCTAACAGATGCTCTGGAAAGTGCATATATTTCCTTGACTCTGCAACGGGTTACAACAATGCGTTGGTCTTGCCGGGCCGATGCAGTCAAAACCCTCAGATTTGGTTACAGTGAAATCAGAAATGCATTGGAAAGCATCACAAATGACGTTGATGAAAGGGTCTGTGTACGCTGCGAAGCACAGGGATTGTCAGCAAAGATCTGTCTTCCTGAAACAGGAATTTATACTGCTTTCTGGAATGGCATTCTTCAGAGAGTGAATGCAACAAATCGAGGGCTGCAAAGTAAAAAACTAGATCTTAATGTTGCAGTTGTTTCATTGGCTAGTCTGAAAGACTGTGTGGTCTAAACGTGAATGTTTTGACAGTTATGAGAGGCAAGATCAACAACTGTCGGGTTCTGCAGACTACACTCAATTGCGAAAGCGATCCCACAACATTCGTTTAAGTGCATTGCACTGTGGTCATGCAGAGCAAGCAAGCATGAACCCCTCTGAAAAATGTAGAGTAGAGAATTTCATTCCTGTCATCAATCATTTCGTAGCTTCACTTGATCAACGTTTGCATGCATATGAGCTGATGTCATCTTGGTTCTGTTGCTTCGGGCGACTGACGGAGTTATCACTCGAAGAGCTGACAAGAGCAGCACAAAACCTATTGGAAGTATATTCCAAAGACAGAAAATTTCTTTCGAGATGAAATGATTCAATTTTCTTCGTTTTCCAGGATTCATGCGACCGAAGAGCCCAACGACATGAGCACAGAATTATTTTTTTACAAGCTCATCCACGAAAAACATGTGGTTGACATTTTCCCAAATGTTGAACTCGCATTGAGAATGTAACATGTAGTGATGGTAAGCAACTGCAGTGCAGAACGATCCTTTTCAAAACAAACTTATTGAAAACCAGCTATGAACGAGCATGAAGCAAGGGCGGCTTGTGAACCTGACGGCCATGAGCAGGAAGCAAGGGCGGCTTGTGAACCTGACGGTCATGAGCAGGAAGCAAGGGCGGCTTGTGAACCTGACGGTCATGAACATAGAATCTGACATCCTGCGCTCGTTGGATTTTGATGGAGTCATCAGAGACTTTTCAATTAGAAAAGCATGGAATGTACCTGGCTTATAATATTTTGTCTGACTGAAGATAACTCCTCATAAGTCTGTAGATTATTTTTGAACTACACTTGCATATGAACCGAAAGGCTCCTAAAATACACCATAAATCCAATTTATTGCTTCATTTCTTCATCTTAAGAGGATGGTACGTATATTGAGAGTGACGAAAGTTTTACAAGGAGAAACTTAAAAGTCTTCCAACCATTAGAGTTAGACCTTTTTAATGCAAGGGGACATCTCCACCAAACTGGGCCCCGGGTCCCCATCACCTAGTGGTGTAGTGTGAGAGGTTCTGGTGTAGTGTGAGAGGTGCTATTGTAGTGTGAGAGGTGCTAGTGTAGTGTGAGAGGTGCTAGTGTAGTGTGAGAGGTGCTAGTGTAGTGTGAGGTGCTAGTGTAGTGTGAGAGGTGCTAGTGTAGTGTGAGAGGTGTTGGTGTAGTGTGAGAGGTGTTGGTGTAGTGTGAGAGGTTCTGGTGTAGTGTGAGAGGTGTTGGTGAAGTGTGTGAGGTGCTGGTGTAGTGTGAGAGGTGTTGGTGTAGTGTGATGAGGTGCTGGTGTAGTGTGAGAGGTTCTGGTGTAGTGTGAGAGGTCTGGTGGATGTGAGAGGTTTTTGGTGTAGTGTGAGAGGTGTTGGTGTAGTGTGAGAGGTGCTGGTGTAGTGTGAGAGGTGTTGGTGTAGTGTGAGAGGTGCTGGTGTAGTGTGAGAGGTGTTGGTGTAGTGTGGAGAGGTGATGGTGTAGTGTGAGAGGTGTTGGGGTAGTGTGAGAGGTGCTGGGGTAGTGTGAGAGGTTTGGTTAGTGTGAGAGGTCCTGGTGTAGTGTGAGGGTTCTGGTGTGTGTGAGAGGTGTTGGTGTAGTGTGAGAGGTGGGGGGTGTAGTGTGGAGGTGTTGGTTTTTAGTGTGAGAGGTGCGGGTGTGTGTGAGAGGTTTTGGGTTTGTAGTGTGAGAGGTGCGGGTTTGTAGGTGAGAGGTGTGGTGTGTGTGGGAGGTGTGTGTGTGTGGAGGTGTTGGGTAGTTGAGGGTGCTAGTGTAGTTGAGAGGTGTTGGTGTTTTGGGGAGGTACTGTGGTGTGAGGGGTTTCTGGTTAGTGTGAGGGTGCTGTGTAGTTGGGGGTTGGTGAGTGTGAGGGGTGCTGTGTAGTGTGAGGGGTTTTGGGTTTGTAGTGTGAGGGGGGTTTGTAGGTGAGAGGTGTGTTAGTGGAGGGGTGAGTGTGTTGGGGGTGTTGGTGTGTGTGAGAGGTGAAATGTAGTGTGAGAGATGTTGGTGTAGTGTGAGAGTGCTGGTGTATGTGGAGGTTTTGGTGTGTGTGAGGGTGTGGTTAGGGTGAGAGGTGTTGGTGTGTGTGGAGGTGCTGGGTAGTGGGGAAGGTGCTGGTGTAGTTGAGAGGTGTGGGTAGTGTGAGGGTGCTGGTGTGTGTGAGAGGTTTGGTGTAGGTGAGGGTGTGGTGTAGTGGAGAGGTTCTGGTGTTTGAGAGGTGTTGGTGTGTTGAGAGGTGCGGGTGTAGTGTAAAGGGTTTTTTTTTGTAGTGTGAGGGGTGTTGGTGTGTGTGAGAGGTGTGGTGTGTGCGAGAGGTGCAGGTGTAGTGTGAGAGGTGTGGTGTAGTGTGAGAGGTGTTGGTGTGTGTGAGGGGTGCTGGGTAGGAAGGGTGTGGTGTAGTGTGAGAGGTGTGGTGTAGGTGAGGGTTCTGGTGTGTGTGAGAGGTTCTGGTGTGTGTGAGAGGTGGGGTGTAGTGTGAGAGGTGGGGTGTAGTGTGAGGGGTGGGGTTAGTGTGAGAGGTGCTGGGTAGTGTGAGAGGTGCGGGTTTTGTAGTGTGAGAGGTGCGGGTGTAGTGTGAGAGGTTCTGGTGTAGTGAAACGAACACAAAGCTTACCGATTGTTGCTGACCTTCCTACAGTCTGGGGGGGAGGATCCCTTGCGCATATTTAATTTAGGCAGATAAGGTTTGTAGGAAACAGGAAAGTGTTTGCTGACGAAGGTCCAGTCATATGTGACCCATCATGGCTTTTGGTTATCTGACAGAGGCCTTCCGCGGGCTTACAGCTGCCCTTTAAAAAAATTTTGGGTTTTGCGAGTGTGCCCCCTCACACTCACCCTAAGCTGAGATTCATAAAGTTTTTTCTCAAGAGTTTTATATTGTATAAAAATTATTTCGAATGAAAAAACTAACGCATGCATGTCTTTGAAAAGGCCCGGGCGGAATCAACCAAATTTTCAGTGGGTGAGAAAAAATAATTCAACGATGAAAATTTCAATTACTCAGATATGGTAAAACGAGGAAATTAATTCTTCATCAGAGTAAAAAACAATTTGGTCAAAAAATGGCGAAACACCAACGTCAAAACCTGGGAGTGTATGTCGGAGGATCTCCCTTCAGGACTTTAAAAACACTTATCTTCGCGTGCTAGAAAAATGACAGGAGGGAAAAAAAGAAACCTCAAAATAGGGATCCCAAGCCCATTGACATCTTCAGGCACTTGTTTTCTAGGCTGGAAAAATTGCGCACATAACAAACCTTTCAAGGCAGGTAAAATTTGTGACTGAAAATTAGGGGAAAACCTTTCGGGGTGCGCAAAAACGGAGAAAAACACCTAAATTTACTGGGGGTTTTTGGGGGTTTCCTAAACCCCTGTATTCCCTGGAACGCGGGGGGAGAGATACATGATTTATACACCGGAAAAACTAGAGGGGCTAGACCGAAATTGAAGAAAAAACCCTCCCCACGAAAGCAAAAGACTTGGCAGACGATTAAAAATCCCCAATGAAAAGCAGGGGTGTCACTTGCACGTTTAAACCCTACAATAAGTTTCAGGGGCCCGAAACTGTTCAAAATGCCTCCCCAAAACATAAGGGGGGGATTTCCTTTTAAACCCCCGGCAGTTTCAAGCTGGACTGACAAGACCTAAAGTCGGTACCTGAACCAGCCGGGTGTGGTCAAAGTTGGTTTTCGTGCACCAGCAGTAAAGGCCCGGTTGTCAGGCTTGATTCCCCCAGGGGGGCCTTTTCACAGACCGGGCCCGCGGGGGGGTTGACCCCCAACTCTCTCCAGGTAAATCCAGGTAAATGTAGGCTCTTCAAAAAAAAAATTTTAAATCTTGGGAAGCGTTGAAAATTGGATGGGCAAATATTCGTTGTGGGACGGGTTGAAGGACTGCCCAGTATGGGCCAGTAGGGCCCGCTGCGTTTTTCCTCCTTTCTTATGTTTTTTTTTTTTAAAACCCAGATACGCAGCCCCTCAACACAGGTTCCAACCAAAAAAATTATAAGAAAAAAGCACAAAAACGTGATGAAAAAATTACAAAAAACCGCAAAAAGGGGAGAGAAGCTTTGATGTTTCGGTCCCACTTGGCCATTTTTTAAGTCCAAGTCAGACCCAAATATATGGTATTAAAAAACCGAACAATGGGAAAAATAAACACATTTTGCCTATTTAAGGATCCCTTTTTTGGGAAAGTTTTCCCACACAGTGGGCTTTTTAAGTCAAAAAAGATATGTTTGTGACTTTAAAAAGCCCACGTGTGGGGAACGTTTTCAATAAAGGATCACATTATACTGCATATGTGTTTATATTTCAAAGTCCAAGTCAGACCGAAACGTCACCATAATCTTTTCTCTCCTATGTGCAGGTTATTTGTGAATTATAAGAAGAAATTCTTCTGATATCAACCCCGGTGGCTTCATGACTAAAGATAACCCAGTGATGTTTACCTGGAGACCTGGAGGGAGTTCCGGGGGTCAACGCCCCCGCGGCCCGGTCTGTGACCAGGCTTCCTGGTGGATCAGAGCCTGATCAACCAGGCTGTTGCTGCTGGCTGCACGCAAACCAACGTACGAGCCACAGCCCGGCTGATCAGGAACTGACTTTAGGTGCTTGTCCAGTGCCAGCTTGAAGACTGCCAGGGGTCTGTTGGTAATCCCCCTTATGTGTGCTGGGAGGCAGTTGAACAGTCTCGGGCCCCTGACACTTATTGTATGGTCTCTTAACGTGCTAGTGACACCCCTGCTTTCATTGGGGGGATGGTGCATCGTCTGCCAATCTTTTGCTTTCGTAGTGAGTGATTTTCGTGTGCAAGTTCGGTACTAGTCCCTCTAGGATTTTCCAGGTTTATATAATCATGTATCTCTCCCTCCTGCGTTCCAGTGAATACAGGTTTAGGAACCTCAAGCACTCCCAGTAATTGAGGTTTTTTATCTCCGTTATGCGCGCCGTGAAAGTTCTCTGTACATTTTCTAGGTCGGCAATTTCACCTGCCTTGAAAGGTGATGTTAATGTGCAGAAATTTATTCCAGCCTAGATAAAACCCAAGTGACCTGAAGAGTGTCATCATGGGCTTGGCCTCCCTAGTTTTGAAGGTTCTCATTATCCTCCTGTCATTTTTCTAGAAATTGCGATTGATACAATTTTTATGGTCCTTGAAGGTGAGATCCTCCGACATGATCACTCCCAGGTCTTTGACGTTGGTGTTTCGCTCTATTTTGTGGCCAGAATTTGTTTTGTACTCTGATGAAGATTTAATTTCCTCATTTTTTACCATATCTGAGTAATAAAAATTTTTCTCATCGTTGAACTTCATATTGTTTTCTGCAGCCCACTGAAAGATTTGGTTGATGTCCGCCTGGAGCCTTGCAGTGTCTGCAATGGAAGACACTGTCAGCAGATTCGGGTGTCATCTGCAAAGGAAAGCACGGTTGCTGTGCTGACATCCTTGTCTATGTCGGATATGAGGATGAGGAACAAGATGGGAGCGAGTACTGTGCCTTATGGAACAGAGCTTTTCACCATATTATTATTATTATAATCAAAAAGAAGCGCTAAGCCACAAGGACTATACAGCGCTGCAGGGCAGGAAGGAAGCGAGGGCATCAGGTGGCAAAAGGGAGAGGATGAGCAACAGGTTACGGATAACAGCGGGGCAGTGGATGGTGAAAGGGTAAAGGGCAGCAAGAGACTGAACCAGAAAGGGCTGAGGGGAGTGCGAAAAGTATCATCAGAGTTTGTGGAGTAAATCAGTCGTTGTCAAGAAGTCAATGAGAGATCAGGATTAAAGGAGGGTCCATCAGCAAGAAGGGAAGGTAAAGAGAGAGTAGGAGAACGAAACGACGTTGGAGGTAAATTTCTGCGGGGCTCGTTGATAGAGAGGGCAGTCTAACAAAAATGTGGCAAATCGATACTGGAACTTAAACACTGCTCACAGAGGGGAAACCCAGGGCCCCTCTCCATGAGATACCCATGAGTAAGACGAGTTTTGGCCAATGCGAAGGCGGGAGAGAGTGGTCCCCCAACCTCGGCACTGATGACAAGAAGACGGCCAGTAACCTTGCTCGGTTTAATAGAATGAAGTTTTTTAAACCGACAGAGTTGCCCAAACCCGTTGTTGCCAACGGGTGCGAAGGTGGGTAGCTATTGCAGCAAAAATAGTCCAGAAATGGAAAAACCTCGATAGGAAATTGGTAGGGTCATATACTGCTGACCGTGCAGCAGTGTCTGCCTGTTCATTGCCCTGTACGTCGACATGACCAGGGACCCAACAAAAAACAATATCTTTATGTTTGTTAGAGATACGGCGTAGCCAAAGTTGGATACGGAGAACTAGGGGATGAGATGTATAAATTTTCTTTTATAGCCTGTAGAGCCTAAGGGAGTCTGAGACTCTACAAATGATGACACAGGCATAGATGCGAAAACGAAAAAGTGCTGCAAAGAATGGCATACAGTTCAGCAGTAAAATGCTAGCTGAAGATTGAAAATGCCCTCGTCCGACGTTTGTCCGGAAACACTGCTGCGAACCCGACGCCGTCTGAAGACTTAGAGCCTTTCTGTGTACACAGCGATGGCATGAGAATGAGAGTGGAAGTGATCAAGAAAAAGAGAGCGGGAAGCCACCGTAGGCATTGAGCTTTCGAGCAAGGAGTGAGAAAGAACAGGACCCGAACAGCGGGAACTTCCCAGGGGGTAGGGAAAAGTGAGATGCTACATGAACTTTAAAAGGTGGTAACTGAAGGGAAGACAAGAGTGAAAGTAGGCGAAGAGAAAAGGGACGGGAGCAAACAGGGGCGGCGAACAAATTTAAAGAATGTCTACTAATATCGGTGACCATTCTATAAATGGAAGGATTGTGTAGATCGTGAGAGCGTACATAGTAACGAAGGCAATGGGCATCACGGCGATCGGACAAGGAGGGAAACATTTGCTCTGTATAGAGGCTCTCAACAGGGGAAGAGCGAAAAGCACCAAGGCACAAACGTAAGCCTTGGTGATGGAAAGAGTTAAGGCTAGAGAGAGTAGCAGGAGAGGCCGCGGAATAAATTGGTCACCATAATCGAGTTTCGATAAAACGAGGGCTAAATGTAGGCGAAGCAGAGTTCGACGATCAGCCCCCCGGGAAAAGATGAGCAAGGGTTTTAAGAAGGTTGGGCCGGCTGTGACAATTTTGCCTTCAGAGAGGTAATGTGGGGTTTCCAGGTTAACCGACGGTCAAAGAAAAGGGCCTAGAAACCTGACTGAAATCACGTTCGGGGATACGGGAGCCATAGAGATACAAAGGATGATCGGAGATAACAGAGCTTCTAGTGAAAGTAATTTGGTGAGTTTTGGTACTTGAAAATTTAAACCCATGTGTGGTGGCCCAAGTGGAAACACGGTCGACCGCATGCTGGAAGAAACTGCAATAAGGTGACAGTCAGCGCCTGCACAAGCAATAGCGAAGTCATCAACATAGAGTGATGACCAAATATTGGGTGGAAAAACAGGGGCCCAAAATCATTTATAGCAAGGAGAAAAAGTGTTGTGCTTAGAACACATCCTGAGGGAACACCTTCAGCTTGGACGAAGTCCGGGGAAAGAACATTATTGACTCGAACACGGAAAATGTCTGTCAGTTAAAAATTTTCTTAAGGAAGGATGGTAGATTGCCTCGGAGGCCAAAGGAATGGGCCTGGGCCAAAATATTATACCTCCAAGTTGTGTCATATGCCTTCTCAAGGTCAAAAAATATGGCAATAACTGAGTGATTATTCGAAAAGGGCATTAACGAACATACGTATCCAAGCGTAGTAAGGGGTCTATGGTAGAAGACCTTACGAAAGCCATATTGATTTAGCGGAGAGACTGTTGTGAGTCTCTAAAAAACCACATTAAACGTCGATTTACGAGGCGTTCCATCCTTTGCAAACTGCACTTGTAAGAGCGAGGGGGCGATAGTGGGAGGCATAAAGTCCTGTAGTACCCGGTTTGCGGAAAGGGAGAACAATGGCAGATTTCCACAGCTGGGGAGAACTCCTTGTGCCCAAATAAGTTTTGAAGAGGTGTAAGAGACTACAAGGGCTGACCGATGTAAATGTTTTTTAACATACGAATATGAATGTCTCAGGCCCAGCTGCCGATGATCGGCAAGCTGAGAGCGTTGCCTCCAGTTCTTGAAGTGTAAAAGGCACATTATACTGTTCTTCTCCGAGAGAAGAAAAAGTCAAGGGTACTAACTCTCTGGCAGACTTTGAGGAAAGAAACGAGGGGCATAGATGGAGCCCTCGGGAAATACGGACCAGATTGGTGCCAAGTTCAATGGCAACGTCGAGAGGTTTGCTATATCAACACCAGTGACCCTTAGAACAGGAGCCGGGTCAGGAGAGTATTTACCACTCAATTTCCTCATTTTTTTTCCAGACTGCACTCATAGAAGAAGCAGAGGTGATGGGGGAAAAACATAGTCTCGCCAACAAGTGCGTTTAGCTTCAGGGATGACACGGCGAGCGATCGAAACGCTTCTGCTTAAAATCAACAAGTCTCTCAGCGGTTCTATTGTACCGGTTACCTCCCCATGCAGCACGTTTCAAACGTACTGCACGAGCACAAGCAGGAGACCACCCAAAGGCACACACTTCTGAGAATGCCTGCCTGAGGTGTGGGGTATAGAATGAGAAGCTGCGGTATAAATGATGTCGAGAAGATGGTAGGAGCTCATCAATGGAGGATGAAGAAGGAACCTCACTAAAAGCAGTGAGGTGTGAGTAAAGATCCCAATTTGCCCGATCAAATTGCCAGCGAGGGCTACGGGAAGGTGGTGAATAGGAAGGAGAAGTAAAATGATCGGAAAATGATCGCTGTCATGTAAGTCTGGTAGAACAGACCAGGTGAAGTCTAGTGCAGTGGAGGAAGAGCAGACTGATAGATCGATGCAAGAGAGAGTATGAGTACGAGGATCAAAATGGGTGGGAGTACCCGTATTTAAAACATGGAGGGGGTGAGAGGCAAGAAAAGCCTCCAACTGAATGCCACGTGATCACAATGAGACCCCCCCACGAGGAAAAGGTGGGCATTAAAATCACCAAGTAACAGAAGTGGTGGTGGTAAGGATGAACAAGAAAGGCAAAGTCTGGGATAGAAAAAAGCTCGAGAAGGAGAGAGATATAAAAACAAATTTTTTTTTTTTTAAAACCCCTTATTCAAGGGAAAAGGGCTGCAGGTAAAGCAGCGAGGTATGGGCAAAATAGTTGACAGTATGGAAATCATTGGTAAAGAAGGGGGACTTTCATTAAAGGTCCCATCTGGAAAAAGGTCCGAAGAAACAATAAATTAAGCCTGAGGGGTAGGTTGGAAAACAGCCGAGTGTAATTTTTTGGGTTTTTGTAAGCAAGCACCAACAGGGGAAAACCGGAAAGCAACATCGAAGCTCACCCCGATTTCCCCGAGGCCCCGGGGTATTCCCCTGTAAAAAGGCATATTGGGGAAAGAAAAAATTCAGGAATCTGTAGGTAAAGCACCCACGGACAGAGGGGTTAGAAAAGTCAACGTGTGGTGGGATTTTGGAAGATGTTCAAATACGAAAGGAACGGAGCGTTGCGAAAAAAATGGGGTTTGTGAAGATGGGGAGGGGAGAAAGGAAAAGAAGTGAACATGCCCTTGAAGGTTTAAATCTCTGAATATATTTGAAAAGGCTTCAAGTTTTTTCTGAATTCAAAGATGAGGGAAACCCTATTGGAGATAGGAGGGGAGGGGAGTAAAAATTGGGGGCAGTAATGGACGTACCAAAGTAGAAAGGGGGGGGAAAAGGTTTGGGGGTGGAGATGAAGTTGGGGGGGGGCAGAAAGGTAGAAACCTGGGAGGTGACAGAAGAGGGAGAAACTTGGGGGGGGAAGGGGGTAAGGGCATAGTACGAGGGGGAGGGTGAAACTCCCCACTTTTAGGCCGGAGAGGGGAAGAACTAGGTACGGACTGGAAAGGGAACGTGTGGAGTGGAAAAGGGAAGGAAGGGGCAAGAAATTGAGCCAAGGGATTTTTTTGGGCTTCTGAGTAGAGGGGGGGATTGGGATTAGGGGTCGACGAGGTTTGTCGATACTGGGGTTGTGAGGGAAGGACGCGAAAATGTGAGAAAAGACTGATTTTAGTCGGGACCCGAGCCAAAAACAGCAAAAGGTTAGATGCCCTAATGGGATGGGAGGGGTAACAACAGGAGGCCCCGAAGATGGGGGCCCCCAAAAGGGGGGGGATGTTGGAAACCGAGGGAAAAAGAAACCGGGGATCCCCCTTTGGGGCGGGGATGAGTAACTGCCATAGAAAGGGAGCCTTCTGCCCTTTTAGGCAACGGTTTCACGTTCATTTAAATAACCTGGCAACGGCGGGATACAAGGGGAGCTTCATTACAATTAAGGGAAGATGGAGGTTGACTGCAAGTTATTAGAATGGTTTTTTTCGGCACCACAGATGGGGATTCGGGCCCTAGTCGCAATATTTCGCTGGGGGACCAAAAGCCACAATTTTACATTTTTGCGGTGAGGTATCACCTTTCGAACTTGTAACCGATGCCCCCCCGATTACAGGGAGGAGTTCTCGGCTGCAAAAAGTTTTAAAGAGCCACATTGCAAAAAGGGGGAACGTCCCGCCCCCGGGCAGGAAGGACAAATTCTATTTTTAGGATTGGGAGACCTGGAGTTCCAGCGGGGTTTAAAAAGTCATTGCCACTGACGGGGAAAACTGTTTGGACTAGGTTGGGGGAGAATGACAGTACCACACAAGAATAGGAGAAAGATGTTTTTCAATAGTGATAGGGATATCGAATTGAAAGGAGGAAAGATCATGGCTTGGGAGCATTCTGGAAGGGTGACGATGGGCGTACCGCTCTTGAAGCTGAAATGAAAAATTCTGCCAACAGACGCAGGGGCGCTTTGGCAATACTAGGGCAGAAAGGTAGGGAAAGAAGAAGTTTGGGCTTAAAGTAAAGAATTTAGTCCATTGTGTGGTCCAACTGGGCGGAAGGGGAGTGCTTGACGTGTCGGGGTTTCCGAGGGGAAAAAGGAAGGTAACCGGAGCATCATCAGGAATTGACGTTGGCGTTTAGGATAGGACCGGGGTTGGCCGGGATGAAATGGGTGGGCGATTCGAAAATTGCCGTACCGTAGAGGGGAAGCCGAAGCATAGTCAAAGGAGAGGGGTTTTGACAAATCGAAGGAGTCAGTCCGAAGCCCCGGTACCTGAAGCGGGGGGAGGGAAAAACACCAGCAAAAGGGTACCGGGGATCAGGTGTCCGAAGAGTGGGCTAAACACAAGGCAGGGTCAGAATGGGGGGCGGGACAAAAGGGGCCCGGGGGGGGGAGTGGTTTTAGGGGCTGGGCTGCCATGGTTAGGTTATCCTTTGCTTTTTGTTTTTAAAAAAAAAAAAAAGAAAAAGAAAAGAAAAAAAAAAACAAAAAAAAAGAATAAAAAAAAGGGGGGGGGGGGAGGAAAAGTTCCCAGGGGAATAAAGGGCCGAATCTCCCTCCGCCCCAAGAGGCTCCCCGCTATACGCAGAGCGCATGGAACCCTGCCAAACCCTACCCTTATGCCAGTAAAAACCAGCAAACCGGGGTAGCAACCTCACATCGCCGAGCACCTGGTGGACAAAAGAGAGGGGGGCCCGATATCCCCACAAAGCATACCTCCCTTTGCCCCCCCCCCGGAACCCCAAAGGGGGGCTTCCCGAGTACCCCGCGCCCAAAAGACACCCCCAAACACTCCGGGGTCCGGGAGGGGATCGGGGACACCCCACAATCCAGATTCAGGGAAACTACGCCACCCCCAAAAAAAACCCAAGGAAGGATCACCCCCGGTCCTTCCCCTACCTAGGGAAAAGCACCCCTTGGGAGAAATCAGAAGGCTAAAAAGAGAAGGGCAAAGGGAGGGTGAGGGGGAGGAGGAGGAATGGAAAAAAGGGGAGGATGGGGAGGGGATAGGGGGGGGAGAATGGGGGTAATTAGGTTCGGTCGGGAAGAAACCGACAGGGGTAATTTCCCAACCAAGAGCCTCTTCACCACGCCAAGGAGCCCCCTTAAGAGGGTTTTCACCATAGCTGCCTCGGACTTTTTCCTGTTGAGACTACTCCTTTTTTGTTATGAGGAATTATAGATCCTCGCCGACTTTCCTTTATTCCTTTGCAGCATTTTTGCGCTATTACGCCATTCACACTTGTCGAAGGCTTTTCAAAATTGATATATTACATCTGCATTCTTTTTGCTCTAGTGCATTTAGGACCTTGTCGAGGATCCAATATTGAGACATACAGGAGCGACCTTTCAAAACCCCAGTTGCCCGGGGGTTTGTAACTGAGGGTTTCTAGATGGGTGGTGATTTTGCTTCTTGGGACCTTTCAAAGATTTTTATAAGGGTTTTTAGTGTAGGGTCTGTAGTTTTTTTGCCTTTGCTTTACGCCCCCTTGTGGAGTGGGGCTATGTCTGTTGTTTTAGTAACTGGGGACACCCCCGTGTCCATGCTCCCTCTCCATAGGATGAAAAGGCTCTGATGGGGGTTTCTTGCAGTTCTTGAGAAACAGAGTTCCATGAGTCTGGCCCGGGGGCGAGTGCATGGGCATGCCATTTATCGCCTTTCAAAGTCTTTTGGCGCGGGAAACATGGGATAGGCTTTTTTAACCAAATTTTGTGGTCCTAAAAAAAAATTCTTTTTTGACTTCGACCTCAGTCTGGAGGGGCTTGCTAAAAATGAGTAAATTTTGGGGACTTAGTACTCACCATTTCCTTGCTTTCATCTGTGTAGGACCCATCTTTTTTAAGTAGGGTCCCAAATACTGGACGTTGTTCTCGACTTTGATTTGGCATAGGGAAGAAAACATTGGTTTCTTCGATTTCTTTTTAATGGTTTTTATTTCTTCCGCGTTTCCCTGACCCCTATAAGATTCCTTTACTAAGTTCGGCTTGCTTTTTTCCTGACCAGTGCCCTCCCACGACCTTTTCAGATATATAATTGACCCTTTTAGCCGTCTGTTATTCTTTTCCGTCGCCTAAAAAGGGAGCGCCTGTCTTTTCTGTTTTACATCTACCCCCTTTTTTCTTGGGAATAAGCCTTGGCATACACGAGTCCCCCGATTTAAAAATCTGTTCTAGGCATAAGTTGGGGCTGTGTTGCTTATATATCCCCAGCTTATATGGGTTAGGATTTGGGTTTATTTGGGCCCCATTTTATGTTTTTTTTTATTGAAGTTGAATTTGGTAAATGCCCCCTCGTGCTAATCTCATTATGTGGGTCTGGGGCTCCCGCAACATGACTAAACCCTCAATTAGTTGTGATCTGAGTATATTTTTTTTGATATGGTGACATTTCCTTACAATCATCTGTTAGGAAGATGGGGTCTAGTGTTTTCCCCAGTCTATAGGCTCTATTATTTGCGGGTTTTTAAATTGAATTTTGTGCAAGATTTAAAAGCTTGCGTGAGGTGATTTTCATCGAGCTGCCTCCTGGGTTATTACTGCAACAATATTATTTGCTATATTCCCCCATTTTAGGTCCCTTAAGTTGAAATCCCCCAGAGCAAGATTTGGGGCAGGGCGGGAAGGTTTTTTCCGCATGGCAATTTTTAACAGCTGTTCCGGAATTGCTGGGATGTTGCCCGGGGGCTTGTAGACTACCAAATGACAGGTTTTGGTTCTCGCCTTTACTGCTAAAACTTCCACTACATCTTTTGGGGCATTTAGGTTCTGGCAAACAAGTGACCGAAGAAACAGCCAACCCCCCCCCTTTTGCCTGTTCACTCGTCACATCTGTATGGTTGTAACCTGGGATCCAATTTCTTTGCCCCAAGTACCCTTTTAAAGGGGTTTCCAGTGAAAGCCGCAAAAAATTGCCTTTGCCTCTGCAACAGCCACGGATAAAGGGTTTTTGCTGTTTGTTCGGGTTTTAGACCCTGTTTTTTTTTAAAAGAAAAAAAGTTATGGACGGTGGTATTTTTTGGACGGGGGGATTTTTTTTTTTCCGGGATTAATCGTATCTGTTTTTTTGGAGTGGGGGCCAAACGACTGGGGTTCCACTCCAGGAATGACGGATTTGGTGTACTTTTTTTCTGCCATTTCCTGCCTTTTTTTTTTTCCTTCCGGGCACTAAAAAACCTTCCCTCTTGAGGGGCTGTGGCTACCCGGTTTTCCCAGGGCCTGGATGTTTTGTATTTTTTTGTCCCCTTTAATGGTATGCCGGGCAATTTAAGTTATAGCACAGTCTTCCTTACTAAAAGGGGTACACATTCAGGGTGAAAAAGCTTACGGGAGGGAGTTTGCATTTTTCCTGTTGTCATAGGGGATGGATTTTTTAGGGTGTGAAGTTGCACTCCCATCTGGTGGGATGGGAATTTTTTATCATTCTTACTACTGCCTTTTGCGGGTTTTTTTTGGGGTTTTAGGTGATTTTTATGTTTATATCCCCTGCACAAATTCCCTATGTAAGACAAGGTTTATGAGTGAATGGTACAGTGCCAGGGGAGCTGATTGTGGAACGTATACCTTATTTTGATAGTAGCCTACAGTCTTGGAGATTTTCTTGGGGATTTTTGATGTTGTCTGGACTTAAGGCAATTTTCAAATTCAAAATTTATTTTCTATAAGTATTACAATCTGAGTTTCGAAATTTTGGTTTTTTGTGTGGTTTTACATTATAAAAAATAATTACAGAGTGTCCACTAGAACCCTAGCATGGCTAGGCATTCGGGCAGACAAAATTAAATCTTAGGTTTAAAATGTTACAGAATTATGAGATAATTTATTATGGGTAAGTGACTAAATACTGTTGTATTTAGCAATGGAATGCTTTTGTTTTGGCACTATCATAGTTTTTAGTATTGGAGTATCACAGGCCCAAATTTTGACTAGTTAAGATTCATTTTTTGAGATTGAATTGATATTTTTGTTTATGGCAAATGGGGGAGTGATGTAAGTGGGAACCACCAGGGGTATTCGTATTATTTGTTGACAGGGTGTATCAGGGGGATAAGAAAGTTTTTTGATGGTATTTTGAAGGGAAAAATGGTCGCTTTTTTGGGAAATTTTCAGGTAGGGTTTTTTCCGATTTTAGGGCCTTTTACATACATTGAATTTTTTTAAAGGGTTTTGTCGGGCACGGGAAATTTCATAGAAGTTTTGTCTGGGTTGTGCCTGTGGGTTTTTGTCCCCAACATCAAGAAAGCATTTTAGGTCAAGGTTAATATTGGAATTTAAGGTCCTGTAGATGTAGATTGCACAGTTAATGTGGATGTACTGAACAGGGGGTAAGTTTAGATCTAAAGGTGGGGGGGGGGGGGGGTTTTCCAGGGAGGGATTTTGTGATTTTTCTTACCGCTTTTTGTTTTGGGGTTATATGCTTAGGTGGTTGCGCAGTTTAACCCCAAACACAGATAGCAAAATAGGTAGGAAAATAAGTGAATGGGATAGGTGAAAGGCGTTTGCGGGACGTATATCGTATCTTTGGGGCGGATCCCAACCCTTTTGGATACTTTTTTTGGTTTGGGATGGAAATGGGTGCTGAAATTCGGTTTGGGTTTCGAGGATGGCCTGGAATTTGCCCCATTATGCCTGTAATTAAGTGTTTTCGATCTTTAAAGTTAATTTGCCATCTCCTGCTCTGCTCCAAACATAATGTAGTAGGTTTTGTCAACGTAAGCTAAGTTTATTGGCTGTCACCAAGTCGATATTTTTATCACTCCTCATTAACAATGGTGTTGGGGTTTTCAAGATTAGGGTGAGAGATGACATAAGTGGTCCACAAAGAGAATGGGGTTTAGGGGTTAAATACTTTTGGAAGATCATATGTAATGAGGAAGACAGGGGACCCAAAGGACACTTTCCCCGCGGGAACTTTCCCTATCAAGTGGCTGTGTTGTTGATGCGTGTCTTTAATGGGGGCATACGATACCTATTGTAAGGTAAGATTTGAAATATGCAAGCGCATGGCCTCTTTTACCCTAATGGTCAATTTGTGGAGTAGGATCCGTGGCTACTGTGTCAAAAGCTTTTTCTTTGGGCAATAAAAAAACCAGGGATATTTCCCTTATTTCCCAAAGCGTGAAAGCAATCTAGCATTTTTTTTTTTTGCATCGTTTTGCTTTATTTTTCCTGAAACAAGGGGGATACCTAGGAATTTTCACTCTGTGAGTCTTGTGACGCAGATGCGGCATGGAACCCGTGCCCTACCCACCCTTCATGCCATAAAAAGTAATCGAGGGTGCAACCTCACACTCCCCAAGGTACCTTGGTGGACAAAAGAGAGGGCGGCCGGGTATTCCCCCCCAAAGCATACCTCCTTGGCCCCCACCCCCAGAATCCGAAAGGGGGGCCTCCAGAGATACATTCGCCCCCCGAAAGACACCCAAACCACCCCCCAAAGACCGAGAGGGAACGGGATATCCCCAGGGAACCAATTCCTGGCAAACTACACCCCCCCCAAGAACCTAACGGGAATGGGATTGACTCCGGAAACCCTTCCCTCTATTAGGAACCAGTAGGCCTGTGGGAAGAATCCCAAAGGCCAAAAAAGGGAAGGGAATAAGGGAGGGAGGGGGAGGGGGAGGAGCAAAAGAAAAAGGGAGGATGGGATAGGGAAGGGGGATTGGGGGTAATTAGGTTCGGTCTGAGGAAGGAGACCAACAGGTCAAATTTTCCCAGACCAAGAGCCTCTTCACCACGCCAAGGAGCCCCCCTTGAAGAGGAGAAAAAAAGAGTAGTGCTAAGGACACAACCTTGTGGAACTCCCTCGGTTTGTACAAAGTCCGAGGAAACGGGGCGCCAATACGGCCCCCAAAATGTCTATCGACAAGAAAGCAGTGAGTGCGTTTGGGCTAGGATATTTATTTATTTATTTTTTATTTTTATATTATACCTCAAAGTGGTGTCATATGCCCTCTCTAGATCAAAAAGACCTCTAGGACAGAGTGGTTTTAGCAAAGGCATTTTGAATTTTACATATCTAAGTGGAGCAAGGATCTACAGTAGAACGGCTTTTGCGAAAGCCATATGGCGAGGGAAAAGGCTATTGTGTGTCTCTAAGAATTTACATCAGACATCTGCTCGTAGCTGAGTTAGTTTTTTCCCTAGTTTCAATTAATTGAAATGCCATTAATCGTTACAGAAGAATTCCTGCCTCAGGAAGCGGGAATATGATGCTAATGTCAACTCTACAGCTTATTTATCTATCACAATTCATCTAATATGACATAAACAATATAAATAAATAGAAACCTATATATACTCAAAAATGAAAAAAAAATACTTATGTCATGTGACAATGGTGGCGGCCATTCCTTACCTAAGAGGCCGCCGTGTTTGGGTCAATGGGGAGACCTTCCCCCATAACCCGACACCACAGCTTACGTGTTCAGTTCCACTTCTCTCCTACAAGCAAGCTGTGTTTTTTGAATTGTGTTCTGATCTTTTAATTTCCATATCTTGTATCTGCCAAGCAATCATGACACCCAGTAGGCATACCAGTGTTGCTGAATGACTTACCCACTTGACTAATTGACCTGACTGACTGACTGACTTGACTGAATGACTTACCCACTTGACTGACTGACTGACTTGACCCAATGACTTACTGCCTGACTTGACTGAATGATTTACTGACTGATTGAAATTGACTGAATGACTTACTGACTTGATTGACTGACTTACTGACTTAACTGACTTATTGAATGACTGAAACTTAGACTTTTCACTGAAAAGACCCTGAAATGGTGTCTAGAGCAGCTGATGCTTTACCATCATTGTATAATGTACTGCAGAGGGAAAACAGAACAGAAGTCATTTACAGAATTTATGCACACTTCAGTACAACCATTGTAAGCTGAGGTTCCACTGTATACTTTAAACATGTGCATAAAAAAAGTGATGTCCCTGTAGGTTGGGTGGAATGAAACAGAAATCAAAGAACTGTCATCAGCAAATGGTCTGGAACATTTAGGTGTAGGACCATGAACGGCCCAACCCGAGGCAGTGGGCAATTTAAAACCATCACAAAAACCCATTTGGTGAAGCTGGATGATAAAGGCAGGCAAGAGGCAGAGGCACTAAAGAAATGGGCAGAGCCTTAGGGGACCTGGAGTAGGTGACTGTCATCAGCAGGAGGACAGAGTAGGGAAAAGCTGTCCAATAGCAAAGCTGGGTCAGAAAAAGGTGCAGTACAAAAAGGGGGCTGGAAGGAGGAGAGGGGTCATGGAACGAAGACTCCATGATGGTGGTACTTCCTTCTTATTATTATATTAAAGAAAAAAGGAAGAAAAAAAAAAGGGACAAAGGAGAGACAGTTACAAGAAGGCATGAAAGGGCAGTAAGTTTTCCCTCTCATCCAAGAGGACCTCAAGACTGCCAGCAGTGCAGATGTAGCATGAAACCTGTGCCATACCCTACCCTTCACACTGGTAAAATAGCGCTCTGGGATAGCAACCTCACATCTACCGAGCAACCTTGGCAGACAAAAAAAAGGGCAGTCAGATACCTGCCACAAAGCATACCCCCTTGGCTGCCACTTCCCAGAACCAACAGGCAGCTTCTGGAGATACACTTGTCACCTGCTGGACACCCCACCCTATCTCCTGGAAATCTGGGAAGGGAGCAAGGCACCTCCACATGATCCAGATTCCACAGAAAAACAAACACCACTCCTGAGGAACCCCACGGAGCGGGATGAACCCCAGCACACTTCCCCCTACCTAGAAACCAAAAATGCCAGAGGGGAGGACCCCAGAGGCTACAAATGGATGGGGAAAAAGGAAGGATGGTAGGGGGGAGGAAAGGGAAAGGGGGATGGGGAGGAGGGGATAGGGAAGGGGGAAAATGGGGGGTAATTAGGTTCAGTCCTGAGGAAGGAGACCAAAAGGTCTAATTCCTCATACCAAGAGCCTCTTCACAGCACCAAAGAGCCCCCATTGAAGAGGCAACTTGCCATAGCTTGGCCAAACCTCCTTTAAAACCCTTGCTCATCTTTCATGAGGGCCGAGTGTCAAACTCCCCTTAGACTTCATTCAGCCCTAATTTTAATCAAAACTAGATATATTCTGGTGTTCTCATCCCTCCCACTTATCTCTCCTATCTTTAAACTTGATCCCATCCATCATCAGTGATTACATTTATGTCTAGGCACTTTTCATTCCTAACCTGTCAAGGGCCTATATGCAGAGGCAAATGTTCCCTCCTTGAATGTTCAACATGATGACCATTGTCTCCGTTATTTTGTCTGCTCTCATGACCTTCACGATTCTTCTACATGCAGAACTCACCTTCAAAGACTACAACAATGTATCTACTTCATCTGGTAGAAAAAAATGGTAGGATAGATAATGAAAACCTTCAAAACCAGGGATGCAAAGCCCATGATGATTCTCTTCAAATCACTTGTTCTCTCTAGGCTGGAATACTGCTGTGTACTAACTGCCCTCTTCAAGGCAGGCAAAATTGCTGACCTGGAGAATGTACAGAGAATTTTCACAGCATGCGTAAGTACAATAAAGCACCTAAATTACTGGGAAAGGTTTAAGTCCCTTGATTTATATTTCCTGGAATGCAGCAAAAAAGATACACAAAGTGTTGAGATTGCTAGCAATGAATATACTCTATGTACACTAACAAACTTATAAAATTTTTTCCTCTTCAATGAGATTTTTTCTTACAAGAGGCTATTTATTTGACTGTATTTTCAATAAATGTCATTCCTCCATTTGCTACTCTCTTCTGCCAGTAAAAAAAGAGCACATCATTTCCTAGTATGTATGTACTCAGTTGTTACAAGCATAAAATAGTATAATTTAATATCTGATTGAAACTGTATTGTTATAATATCAAATGATGAAACTATAGACTAGATTTTGGAGCAGAAATCATCTTCTCACTGTTTAAACATTTTTACATAAACAAATATAAACAAAAACTTTAGTGCATTGTAACCCAGCACACTGAATTTTACAAACTTATCTAAGATGAAGGCTGGTTGTGTCATACAAGAAACAAAGAATAATGTTTGAAGTAAATGACAAGGTGTCTAAATAAAAAGACTTAAACTTGGGAAAAAAACAAAATGTTACTTTCCATTTACAATTCTCCTAAACTAGGAATTTGATTAAATAAGCAGTACCTAAAACAAAACAAAAACAATTGAAAACAGTGAAAAAGAAAATGAAAGATAAACTCATACTTGGACCTCTCACAAAATTTAAATTTCATATCTTAATAATATAACAAGTGT